>JAQFZP010002183.1:0-14761 GCA_034695745.1 Geophilus truncorum | reverse complement strand
ATTTAAATTAACGACACCAATCTATTTGCTAATTCCAGGTTCTCCTCGTGTCATGCTTGGCCTTTATGGTCATCGTTGCCACTTTTGCAGATGATGTAGAAGACTTATTACGAAACAAGAGAGAATTAGGTGGCGGTGGAGGAGGAGGTGGTGGATGGGGTGGCGGAGGCGGAGGAGGTAAAATTTATCTTAAAAAAATTTTTTAAAATTTTCTAAATTTTTACGATTTTTTAAATTTTAGGCGGTGGCCGTAAAAAGCGTGAACTTCTCGGCGGAGGAGGCGGCGGCGGCGGTGGATGGGGCGGCGGAGGCGGAGGAGGTAAAATTTAAATTTAAATTTTTTTTTACAATTTTTACAATTTTTTTAATTTTAGGCGGCGGCCGTAAAAAGCGTGAACTTCTCGGAGGAGGAGGCGGCGGCGGCGGTGGATGGGGCGGCGGTGGCGGAGGTGGAGGAGGCCGCAAGAAGAGAGAAATGCTCGGCGGTGGCGGCGGAGGAGGAGGCGGTTGGGGCGGCGGCGGTGGTGGCGGAGGAGGCCGCAAGAAGAGAGAGATGCTCGGCGGTGGTGGAGGCGGTGGAGGAGGATGGGGCGGTGGAGGTGGAGGAGGAGGTGGAAAGTGAAGAATTTGAATGAAAAAATTTACAAGAATTTTGTTTTTTATACGACTTGTTTCACCCTTGTCTATGCAATCAGGCGATTTAATTCTGTTTTTCTAATTTTTTTTGAACACCAAAAAAGTTTCCTGCAGCAGCTATTTTCCTATTTTATGTGTCACAGTATTAAATTGTTATCAATTTCAGTTTTGTATGCAATTACATCTGCTGAAAAATAAACTTTTTTCAAAGAAAATAAACCTCGTGGTTATTTATTTTATATGGTAATTTTTAAGAATTATCACACAGAACGTAACTTCCCTGCAAAGCACTCGAGATGTTTCCTTGCTGCCCCTTGGCTTACATGTTGTTTTTTCTGGATAACAAAATAACTTTTTGCCTAAATATTAGGTGAGTTTGTTTGTTATTTGCACTTGTATAAATATCGTTTAAACTAATTTAAACAAGATTTACATATTTTTGACAGACATTTTTTCCGACGAAGATCGAGAAAAATGAGAAATTTAAACAAAACCTCTTATTTACACGAGATTTACACACGTGTTTACTTGAATCTAAAAAAAAAAAAAAAAAAAAAAAAAAAAAAAATAATATAAAACTTTTTTATATTCCACTTAAAATAATTCTCAGAAATTTTTTTTTCACAATTTAATTTTCCAATTTATAACATAAATATTTTTATTTTTTCCTGGTAATGTACTCATTCCCCACAATACCACATAACTAACACATTCGCGTGCCAACTCAAACACAAACCTCTATAAACATTCACTGCATCCTTAAGCTATTATTCTCTACAATTATTTAAAACCCTAAAAATACAGTGAAAACTACACGCAACATTCACACACCACTAATTCAACTTTTTCCCGTTCCGTCATGTTACAGATAAGATAAATCTCACCGCACACAAACAAACAAACAAACAAACAGGATTTTCAATCTGCACTTTCATTTCCAACGCAAACAAAAACACCCACTTACAAAACAATCGATTTCTAATCTTTATTTCCATCATCAATTCGTCCGAATTTTGATGAATCGCTCATCAGTCCCTCCGAATCATCGTTCCAGGTACCGTATCCCAACGGCAGCAGAGTGCCGCGTGTCCATCCCGTGGTCACTTGACCTTGAAAGTGAAAGAGAAAAGCCTTGAATCAAAATGGTTCATAAAATTGCCGAAAGTGGCGCTTTTCAGAGAAAAAAAAATGACACCCAAGGGCTTACATAGAGAAAAATCACCAAAAGTGCCGGATGTGTATTTTAAAAATTTTTAAATTTAATTTAATTTTTGAATATTCAAATACGATGTAGTTTTATATCAAAGCCTCAATTTGCATCTGAATTTGCACAGAGATGAGAGTCTCAGCAGTGAGTATTTGAGTATGAATTGAAATTCCTCATTATCTTGACATTCGATTTTTAAAAATTTAAATACTGAGAAATTTGAAATTGCAGTAGCTATTTTTGATGTATTTATTTTCAGATTTTATTGGGTTTGTTGTTGGTGGTCTCCGTTTGTTTGTTGCAAGTTGTATCGGTATTAATAAACGTTTAGTATTAAAATTAAAATTAGTTTTTGAAAAAAAAAATTGTGTATTGTAATCGAAATTTGAATTCCAAATTGATCGAATTGTCATCTCTGATTCCCATAAAAAATTTCATCTATAAAATTTGACACTTTAAATACCAAATATAATTACTTCATAAATTCACCATAACTAATTAATAAAGCTGTTTAACTCTAAATTTCACCCACTTACATGAAAAACCCTAAATTCCAGGTACGCACAAAGTTCAAAACATCTTCAGTCATGACGTGCTCGAGTGCCCTTGAAAGTGAACGAGAAAATCCCTGATTAAGAGGTTCACAACACAGCTGAAAACGACGCACGTCATCACTTAAGACACCCAAAGGCTTCGCTGCAGGGAAATCACATAAATCCCGGATGTGAAAGTATTTTTTTTAATTTTTCTTAAAATTTTAAAAAAAAGTTTTAAAAGGGTCATGAGGCTTCTTAAAAGTTGCAGTTTCGTCTCAACTGAGTAATTTGCATCTGAATTCACACAGCATGAGAGTCTCGGTGGTGAGTAGCAGCAAAGCGACACTTTTTACTGATTTTTCCAAGCAAGATTAGCTCATTTAATTTAATATAGAAATGAAAGTACGATACAGTAAATCCCGTTTATAACGTAACTGAAGGGTTACAACTGGGTTTAAGTTATAACCGAGTAAATTAATCTATAATTTGTATATTTGGGAACCAAACTTTTTTGGTTATAGGTTATAAGCGGGTTCTACTGTATTTATATTTTCATGTTTTTATTTCAGATAATTCTGTGTTTGGTGGTGGTTGTTTCTATTTGCCTATCAGATGTTGTCTCAGCGGACGACTCTGCATCTTTGAAGTCGCTTTTGCTACGACAGAAACGAGGATGTCATAAGTGTAAAGGTGGTGGCGGTTCTTACGGCGGCGGTTATTTTGGAGGAGGCGGCTATTTTGGAGGAGGCGGCTATTACAGAGGTGGCAGCTACGGAGGTGGCAGTTACGGAGGTGGCAGTTATAATAAAGGTGGCGGCTATTACGGAGGTGGCAGTTACGAAAAAGGTGGCGGTTCCTACGGAGGAGGAAATTACGGCGGTGGACATGTTTCTTCTGGTGGCGGAGGAGGAGGTGGTAGCGGAGGAGGAGGGGGAGGAGGAGGTGGAGGTGGTGGAGGAGGAGGAGGAGGAGGAGGTGGCGGCGGTGGTGGAAGATAGGATTAAAGATAGAATTATCCTGCAGTAGTATTTGCTTTTATAAATTCTATACTCGAAGTAACATTGTCAAAATACCAAATATGCAGTATCTCACTGTCAGTTGTAATCATTACTTGTATACCGTATTCTTTTGTAGAATAAAAAATTTATATATTTTTTTTCTTACAAAATTTTTATTTTTTTGTGATTTTAGTGTTGGATCGTATAAATATCAAAAGTGGTATTATTTTTATTATATTCAAATTTTTTGTTGTAAAAATCCATTATAGAAAATACGAAATAAATTTTTTATATGCTGTCCAGAAATACTGCATCATCAAAACTCAAATTTTCTATTTAAAGCGTCACCTAGTGATAAAAATAAAAATTAATTTTTAAACTCAAGTTTTTACTTCTAACAAGTAAGTACGGTACTAGAGTAAATCCACGGATACAGAGACAGTCCCTTAATACTAACTCTGGCCAATTCGACTTTCTTGGTTCAATATTTTTTAGTAAACGTACTGTACATTTATTTTGTACACTTATTTGTGAAAGTTCTCTAAACATTTTCTATTTCGATTAAAAATTTTAAAGTTTAATTGTTGAATATAATTTATACGTTATGATATACGTTATACGTCAATTTCCCGCAGTCTTTAATATATGTTGTATATAAATTTTCCGCAAAGTCTTTACACTCACAGAAGAGGGACGAGGATGTAAATGATACTGAAACATCAATTTTGCAACTTTGGTGTAAAACTTACACTTGCATAGGCTCCCCAATTGGTTTAAATTTACACTCGTTCGACATTTTTTAGTTACTTTTTATGTAAATTTACATCTTTATAGATGTGCAATAGCTGACAGAAAAGGTGTACACCACAGAACAATTAGGTGCAAATTGATTCCCTTATTTCTATGTGTAATGTAAATTCCTGGATATAGCACTATGCAAATATAAGATACACCTTTTGACCTATTCATTTCATCTTAACAAATTACAAAAATTTCTCCCACCAACGCAAAAAACAGCTATTCCAGGTAATCCAAAAACTACAAACACCTTCGAATTATGACACAGAGAGTGTCCTTGAAAGTGAACGCGAAAATCCTTGAATGAAAATGGCTCATATTCATAGAGAAAATGACGCAGCTGACACAGAAAAAAATATTATTCAAAGCCCATGTTTAATAAGTGGAACTCCCGGAACAGTGCAAAAAAAAAAATTTAAAAAAAAAAAAAAAAAGGTAAAGCAAAGGCAGCGATCTTGGGGAAACCACAAGAAAGTCCCGGATTTAGACCCTATAGCTAAATTATTATTTTTTCATCTAAAAAAAAAAAATTAAAAAAGATCATGTGATGCCTTATAAATTCTTGCTGCATTTCAAACATCGTGCAATTTACACGTGAACTGCCATCATGAAAGTCTCAGTGGTAAGAAACATTTTGAAAATTTTCATATCTATTTATTAGGCCATTGGAAATTAATTTGTAGTTTCACATCCGATAAACTTCCAAAAGTAGAGGTGAGGGAACTTCATTTTTTTCTTCTTTTTTTAATATAAAAAAATTATTTTTTCAAAAGAAATTGAGGTGAGCAGATTATGTTTTCGAAATTTTTAAAGATTTTTATTATAATATAAAATATTTTCTAAAATTGAGGGGTTGGACAAACTCTATAATCTCGTCGACAGTTCAGTTATAAATCCTGAAAAATCTTTTAAATAATCTTGAACCATCTGTAAAATCTAATCTTTGAAAATCTTCAAAAAAATCTTTACAAATTAGAGACAGGCAAATTTTTTATTTTTGCTTTTGATTTTGAATTCGAGCGCCACCAACAGGCGGGCTGGGTCGTGAAACTAAAAATTAATTTCCAATAACTTTAACTTCAAACTTTTCATCTAATTATCAAATTTAATTTTAGATTTTCGTCGGTTTATTAGTGGTCGCATCAGTATGTCTGTTGCAAGTAGCAACAACTGAAGAAGTAGGACCGTTGAGCAATGTTTTGTTACGCCAAAGACGAGGTGGACATTGCCGCAAGTGCGGTGGTGGTTACTACGGCGGTGGCAGTTACGGTGGTGGCAGTTACTACGGCGGCGGCGGTTATAACAAAGGCGGTTATGACAAAGGCGGTTCTTACGCCGGCGGTGGCGGCGGAGGTGGCGGCGGAGGAGGAGGTGGAGGTGGTGGAGGTGGCGGCGGCGGTGGTAAATAATGAAAGCAACCGTAATTAACGAAATCAATGAAGTTTTGTAAATATTATCAAATTATAACTGCATCTGTTAATAATTGAGACTAATTGAAATAAAATTGTTATTTGCACGTTATATTTGTTGTCTTTTTTATTATCATCATTTTTAAAGTGAAGTTACGCACGTGTATAATAGTGATGCTAATAATCGTCAAGGGCAATGTTCTGACCTTGACTTGGGCATGACACGTTCCTAGTAAGAAAAAAATGATATATTTTCTTATTTTGAGTTCTTACTTAAAATTTGATATGCAATAAATATCATTAATTAAATTGTTGCAATTTGTTTCTTTTTGTTTTTTAATGAATTTAATCTCTTTCAACCTATACTTGAAATTTACAACTTCGTCCAGATTGTGCAATTTTTAAATGAATTACATAACTATGTTTCACAATTACACTTCACCTGAATTAATTAAATCACAATTTCATAAGAAATTCTTGCTTTTTAATATATACGTTTATAATCTGGTAATTAATAACACAAGAAGTAAATATATTCTACTTCTAGTTGCACAAGTTAAACCAGGCTGTCATATTAAGTTGAATTTATGCAGATTGATTTAAATTCAATCTAGAAGAGTATTAATAAATGTAGAGATGATAAATATAAATAATCCAAAATTTGGCTGAAAGATTTTGTGTTGATTTTTCTGATGAAAAATCCACATAAAGAACAATTACAAGCTTATTGGCTTAAAGCCAGTGAAAACTGGAATTTCCTGAACTCCCAAATGGACCTCAATGTTGACTGTAATCATTTGACTTTCTACTAAGCAAACACAAATACTGCACATCTACTGTATTTAAATAAGTGAAAATCTACTGTTGCATTCTTCAATTGCATTCACAATTAAAAATTTCAATAATCATAAAATTTTTCTCAAAATTTAAAAGAAATTAAAAAAAAAAAACCACTGAAATTTCCTTTCTTTTGCTAAAATCTACAATTTTTCCTAATTATGCAATTTTTACAGAAAAATTTAATAATTCCAAAAGCTATTTAATTATGAATTACAGTAAAATCCCACCTCATTAACATATACCAACATCAAAACATCATTAACCACTCTCCCTCAAAAAATATTAAAATTTTTCCTCAAATTAAAAAAAAAATTTTTTTTTAAATCCAGAAATTTCTTTCCTTTTGCTAAAATCTACAATTTTTCCTAATTCTGCAATTTTTACAAAAAAATTTAATAATTCCAAAAACCATGTAATTATAGATTACACTAAAATCCCATTACCATAAACCAACATCAAAATATCATTAACCACCCTCCCTCAAAAAAATATTCTCACGACCATACAAAGTACAAAAGCCTTTTAATCAACTTTATAGCCACATAACCCTATAATACCACAGCATTCAATCAAATCCCCCTTAACCCGGACTTTGCAGCAAAACAAACCCCAATAAACTTAATACCTGACTTTTACTGCTTAGCCTAATAATATTAATAACCAACAAGATTTATCACCATAACTGTACTTTACATCACGATTCATCACTTTGTGAATGAAACAACCCTACTTTCTAACAAGTACCTTGCTACCTTTCTTAATAACTACTTGCAACTGCAGACTCAAAACCAGGGATCACTGACTGTAGATATAAATTAAAAAAAAAATTAATAAAAATGGAAAGTGGAATTCTATTCAGTTGCAAGTTGAATTCATAAATTTGAAAACACCCTTTCATTTTTTAAAAGATGAAGATTAATGAGCTGCCATGGTTTTATGTAAATAGTCAAAGAAAAAAGGAGATTATTTTGACCACATGGTAAAAATGTGAAAAGTCATTGAGATTGGATACAACCTTCACCTTCACTCACCTTTTCATCACCTGAGGTGAAAGTTCCCTTGATAGCTCACCCGCCAAACCTATAAGAAAGAAGGGAGGGATCTTCAAATCTTAGTGGAGGCCTCAGTTCTCAAAGTGAATCCAACATCTCCATCCATCTGGGCGTCTCCTGTTGTACTACTGGCTTAGAAGAAGAAAAAACATGGCCAAGGCAAGTTTTTTTGAAATTTTTTTTTCCACAAGTTAGAAATCATAAATAGAGATAATAATTGTCAACTCTCGTGGTGAGCTTTGTTCATATAAGCTGAAAGCAACTTGAAGTTTGTATTATTATTTTAACCTAATGCTAAGGACAACGCTAGAGAAACGGAGATGGTGATGTTTAGCTTTTACTGATTTTTTATTTTTCTGTTTCTACCTTCAATGGGATTTGAGGTTTTTGGCTTTGTTTAGTTTGCAAACATTTCTTAGTTTTTGTACTCTTGATTATTTTTAGATCTTACTGAAAGTAATCATAGATAAGTTAATGAATCGGTAGCTTTAAACATTGCATCTTTATCAACCTTTAATTAATTCTGTTAAATATTTTTTCAGATGTGGACATTGGTTTGCTTTATTGCATTGCCTCTTTTGGCTGTACCGTATCCTTACCGAAAAACAAGCAGAACATATTGGTCAAGACCACAATATCAAACCACCCAACAAGCAATTGTTTATCCAGCAGAAGATGATGACCAAAGTTACTACAATCAAGAATATTATAATCAAGGGCATCACAATCAAGACCATTATAACCAGGAGACCTACGAACCAGCTTACGAAGAACACCATGACGATGCTGGGTACTATGAACAAGAGAAAACAATACCCACAACAAAAACAACAACAACGAAAGCGCCACCAACTACGAAACTGAGTTATTATGGATCAAGATGGGATAGATATCCATATAGATATTCACAAGTAGGAGGTGGAGGAGGAGGGGGAGGTGGTGGTGGGGGTGGTGGAGGAGGAGGTGGGGGTGGAGGTGGTGGAGGTGGTGGTGGAGGAGGGGGTGGGGGTGGTGGAGGCTTTAGAAGTGGAGGTGGGGGTGGGGGAGGTGGAGGAGGGTCAAGATCTTACTATGATTATTATTACAAATAAACAATGCAATGTTTTAAAAAAATGTAACACTGAGCAACAATCAAATAATGTTGAATAAATGTTTTCTCATTTATTTTTAACAACAATAAAGTAAATTTTCACACTTTTTATTGTTTCCACATTATTAAACCATTAATTATTAAAAAGAAAAGATTTGAAACAAACAAAAGTTCATTGTCATGGTCAGAGATAAAAAGCAAAGATAAAACAAAAAAATAACCTCTCAAGTCTAAAAACAGAGGTGAGAGCACTCTGATAAGTGAGTAAGAAGAAAAAATTAATTTGATGATCAATCAAGAGTAAAAGAAGCTGCTTTTCCTTTCTTCAGATCTCATTCAAGCACAGAGATTTTTCACTGCTTTCACTTTCAGCAGAAACCATGCTCTATAACTTCACAGATGGCTGCTTTTAAAAAATCAACATAATGCATCGTCATGTTTAATCCTATCAACAAAAGTTATTAACCTTATAAAGTATAAACAGTATTTCTAAAGTCCACAATGCATCAAAAATGATGTTGTGAATTGTTGTCAACAGGTGCCTTAATGAAATGAATTTTAGACATTTAACAACAACCGGCTATTTCAATACGTCTAATTAAAGTACTTTTTATCTAAAAATCAGATATCTTGAGGTTAAACTTTTTTACGTGAAAAAGACATGAGAAAACAACGTTGTATTGTAACGTTATTTCAATGGCGTTTTCATGCCTTAATTTAAGATAAACATCAAGTCTTAAAAAAGCATAAAAAATGACGTCATTTTAAAGTCTTTATTATATCTAAAAGTAACCTGTCCCACTTATGAGAGGTAAAAAAAATGTCAGAATGACGTGAATCGGGCTAATTGGGTTCATTGTCAACGATGGCCATCTGCAACTCATTCACTTTCTCAGTGATTTAAATTCGATGTGACAAGTGACATGTCATTATTATCAAATTAAAAAAAAAAAAATCAAAATGACGTTAATTAAACTAATCCACGAATAAAATTTTTACACAAAATAAACTTATAATAACATTTAAAAATTATAAACTTTTATTATAAAACAACACATCAAACATAATTCCCAATAACTTCTAAATTATTATCATGTTCAACACTAATAACCTGTCATCTTCTTTCCCACATGACTGCCTTCTAAAATTAGTGTCACATAACAACATAACTGAACTTGAAAAACATCCCTGCTGACCCTCATTCCCCCTTTCCTACCATAAACTATTATTACATCATTATAAAATTCTAAATTCATTAAGATAAACAATTAAACCCTCTTTACGACAAAAACCACACTCAATTAAACCAAGAACAGGTCTTCAAGAAACATTAAACAAACACATAAAATACATTTCACAAGAAGAAAAAAAATTGACTTTTAAAATTATAAAAAGATAAAAATAAAAAAATAAAATAAAATAAAATAAAGGAAGATGTGCACCTGGGAAAATCCTGGGATTTCGACCTTTTTTAACTGTCTTGGAAAAAATATTCATGTCATTCTTGTATAATTATAACGAAACCGCAAAGCGGAACACGTCATAAGGTGTGAATCATAAAAAATAAATAAAATAAAAAAGGTACCTGGATGCGGATGCTGAAAAGGCCGCTCACTCGTGTTTCCCCTAAACTCTGGGGAAGATTGAACCCCTGACCTTCGAGTAAGGGTTTAAATACGAGCTGTGCCTTCATCATCTCACTCTCATTTCCTCGTGCCTGAGTCTAAGGTAAGAGTAACAGTTTCCCATCACTGGCAAAGACTGGCTATAGGGGTTAGCTGATGGGCAGAGTCGGTTTTGATGGGTTAGGGTTAGATTAGTTTTTAGAGATTTTTAAATTTTTTTTTTTTTTTTAGTTGTTTGTAGTTTGATTTGGTGATGATTTTTGGGTTTTGTTTTTAGGTTTGAGTTGTGATTTTGTTAAGTTTGAAATTTTTTTAAATTTTTTTAACTGTTTCTGTGAATTTTATATTAAGTGTTTTGTTTACCGGTTGAGAGGAAATAGTGTGTCCTGTTATTATTTACAGTTTTGGGTGAGTTTTTTAATGGTTAAAATTTAACTTGATGTTTGAACTAGTGATTGGATGATTTTGACCAATATTTCATATTTTGTTTGATATTTTATACTACCGTACCGGTATTGTAGTAATTTATTGTTGCAATTACAACACAATAGATTTCAACAAATTTAGTTACAAAATTATTAATATTTTAAATGACTAATATTATTGAAAAAGTAATAGATTTTTCAAATATGGGGCATAAATTTAAGACATTTAAAAAAAAAGTTATTTAAAATTTTGGCATTCATTGTCTAATTAAGTACCGTAGTTATTGCTGTAATTTAAATTTACTAATTTTTTCTTTATTTTATTTTCTTTATTTTATTTATTTATTTAGGCATTCATCATGAAGCTCTTGCTCAGCTGCATCTTATTTGCATTCCTCCTCGAACAAATTGTGTCACTGCCAGTATCAGAAAAAGAAGAGTACGTTCCAACCGATGACGACATTCCCACATACGATGTCTCAAAAAACAACGAATTAGATATGAAAACACAAATCAGGGAAAAAAGAAGTGGCGGCGGCGGAGGCGGAGGAGGTGGAGGCGGTGGAGGTGGAGGCGGAGGAGGTGGCGGTGGCGGCGGAGGAGGCGGCGGAGGTGGAGGTGGAGGCGGCGGAGGAGGAGGAGGTGGCGGCGGTGGATTCAACAAATACGGCGGCGGGTTCCAAAATTTCGGCGGATCCCACCACTCCTACGGTAGTTCGTACGGAGGTAGTTCGTATGGAGGCGGTTTCAACCAAGGAGGCGGATACAGACCCGACTATAGAAGCGGTTATTACAGCCGGTGGGGCAGAAAATAGGGGAATAAATGAAAATAGAAGCAACGAATTGTGGAATTGAATAAAAATTTGTAACGAATAATTTATTACGATCAAAAAATATCATGTAGGCCTACTCATGCTTGTTCATCAATACTCATTTTTTGTAATAAAATTATTGGAAAATCAATATTATGGCAATGAGTTTATTTCCTTAATTTTAATTTTTTTTTATGTTTTAGGTAAAAATTACTTAATTCTAAAAAAAAAAAATAAAAATAAAATTACCTTTTGTGTAAATAAAGATATAAATGGGGAATACCGGTGGCCACCTGAATTATTTAAATAACAGGAATTGTGTCTTACATCCGGATGTTTACGATGCACTCGCCATTTTATACATAATAGTTTAAAAAAAAAAAGATTTTTCCTCATTCACAAATTTAGTGTGAATTTATTGTCATTATTTTCCTTGGGAGTTACACTTCGATGCAATATAGAGAAAATATCACGCACTTCCGGTTTGAAAATATATTTATAACTAAAAATACCTAAAATTCACAGAAATGACATCTTATATTGTACGTAAAACTCATCAAAAAAATAAAAATAACCCTAATTTATTTATGAGCTATAAAACAAAACACGTTTTCCGCACATTAATGCGATTTGGAGCAGGTTAAAATGGCACTTCCGGTTTACTTAAAGACTTCAAATTTTATGAGCACCAAATTTGTGTATTAAACCATCAGTTTCCAAAACTTAAACCTCCAAATCAACCGGAAGTGACTATTCCATCCACTCCTAAGTCCAAATCCATTATTCGCATTTGTAAAATACTGTATAATAAATTATGCCTAACAAGCATGAAACACGAAACAGTAAAAACCCTCAAAGCGTTAAATGCGATTGCCTTCACACCCAAATGACTTGTAAAATTCACGGTACCTTATTTTTATGCTTGTTAAAGCATTCGAAGGAAACTTCAGTCACTGACCCTCGATTCACACAACACACACTCAACGGGCGGGGAAAAAAGGGTCGAGGAACGAGACCGGCGAAATCGTCGTTTCGCTCCGATACCAGGATTTCAGTTTTCCACTGACTCACGGTCTGCGTGACCATCATTTATTTAAAAGACAAAAAAAATCGCAAACTCCCTCATATTGCCGAGCGACCCTCACGGAAAAACACCGTAATATACCACACACCTACAAGTAAATAGAGTACAATTCTACTTGGAGTCAAAACAGGTAAAATACACATTTTCTGAATCCTCTCGTTGAGCCAATCATGAAAATCATATTGGCAACCTCGACACATGTGCAAAATAATGCGAAAATTGCAATTGAGCATTACACGATAGCAGGCTTCACTGCAAATATATTTCTTTGCAGTGTCCATTTTTAATTTTACTATTTATTTTTTGTTGTAGTTGCATATGACCATAGTAACATCACTATTCTCCTTCTAAGGTCATCCAGAGATGGCGCGTATTACTGTGAGTTACTTAGGCTTAATTTATCACTGGTTTTTAATGAAAAATTTTGATTCTAGGTGTCCTTGGTGGTTTTCTACGTCTGTTTCGGAGTTTTGGTGAAGGGAAAAGAGGAAAATCTGTTTCGAGGATCTGCTTTTTACCCTCATATACAATTTCGACCAGTTTTATCCGACAGAAGACCGGTTAGGCCTATTTTGGATGCGGATCATATGGGAGTTTCTCCCAGTTCTGGGAGTAATGATAACGAAATACCCTCGATACCCATGTCTGGGTTTAACCCAAAGTACTATGGAGGTGATGTTGGGTATGATATTTTTGGGGATACTTTCAGACCCATTGTTGCTGGGTATCCGGATGTGAATGATGAAAAAAATAATAAGATTAATAACATGTAAAAAAAAATTATATATTTTCATTGTACATAACCATATTTTTTTATGTATTTTTTTGTGTGGAAATTAAATCATTTTTTTATCATTACCTTGAGTTTTTTGTTTAAGTTCAATTTTTATTGCCCATTTCTTGGGACTTGACCTTGGGGGATGGGTTCAAACTGGTCCTTAATATCTCATTAGTAATTCTGTGATAAGGAAATATAAGATTTAAGAATACATAAAAATTAAAGAAACAATAGATGCATTCAACATATTCTAATATTATATGGTACACTCCCATATTGTAAATTCAAACGTCTAAAATTGGTTTCAAGTTTTATTTTCTTCATATTTTTCCAATATTATTTCAAATATCTTAGCGAATTTGTCGATTGGATCAAATCAAATTTGTACATAACCAATCCTCACCCTAAAACTCAAACATCAAATAATTATTTTTTAATTATTTAATTTCTAGAGATTTCTCAATAATTCAAGACTTCACCGCCGTTCAAGGAACTAAACCTAAAAATCACAATAAAGATGTACAATACTTCCTGTCACATTATTCATGCATCAGATAAAGCTCAAAGAACTCATGTATGTTTACAAATGGAATGGAATGGAACCAACAACTGTATACTGATGATCACCAAAAATTCCCAATAATCTTTTCACATTAATTCAAGGCTTAAAAAAAAAACTACATTAAACATCAACCACACATCCTATGATTTAATTTCCTGAAATATATCCATTAAGTTTGTGTAAGTCAGTTTTTGCCAGAACTTAAAGTGGAATTAGACATAAATTTCACATAAAAGCGTGAAAATTGTCAGATTCAGGATCTGGAAACTCACGGTTTGTAAATAAATCACGCCAACAACTTCCACTCTCTCTATAACGAAGTGGATTAAATAATATTTTGTGGGAAATGTGAATAATTTTTCCAGGTTATTTACCTTGAATTTATTTTTTAGTAAATAATTTTAAATTTTTTAAGGTAATTTTGTTTTGAAAAAAAAATTTTGATATTTGGAATAAAAGATTTTGTTGTAATGGGGTTTGGTGTTGGTATACTTTACTTGCTTCATCATGACCTTGATCTTGGTCTTAATCATGATATATCACAGAAAAAAAAAAGAAACTCATTGTCTTTGTAAAGGTATAAATGCATCCTGTTAAAAGTAAAATTAAAATTGAGGAAAGTGGTGAGTAAACAACTTATCCTGCTCTATGTTTTGTTTGTTCAAGTCACTGTTGAGTTAGTCATTGTTTAGTTTTGTCCTTTTTAAGTTGTTTGTGGTCACTGTTTGCTTTTGTTGTAAATTTTGCAATTAATGAATGTTGTTTGTTTTGTCTAATTTGACACTTAGTCAAGTTTAATTTAAAGGTCTGCTATTGAGATAATTTAAAGAATAGAAAATTTGCATATACATGTCTTAAAACACATTTTTTATGGAATTTATATCAGGGATGACAATTAGAATTATGATT
>JAQFZP010002182.1:0-14764 GCA_034695745.1 Geophilus truncorum | reverse complement strand
GTGATGTCGCTAAAATTAGTTATTGTGGCAATAATTTATTTCGTTTTAATGTGGTTCAACTATACAATTTTCTTTATCTATATACAGTAAATAAAAATGTAAGATGAAATGTGTTCAAAACAGCTAATCTCCGAAAGTTCTCGACCGATTGCTTTGAAATTTAAACACAATGTTGGTTCTATAACTGTGGTGGTTATAGGATACCTACTATATTGATGTGACACCTTTAACAGGTAAAAACATGCTTTTTTTTAAAAAACATGCTTTTTTTTAAAAAACAGCGCCAGCGCCATCTGTTGGTCGTAAAACCAACACACGCTATATTAAATACTTCCGCCATCTGTTGGACGCAATACACACTATACTAAATACTCGGGATTCGGAACGGGACGGGGCGGGCCTAAAAATATATAGAAATTCGGGATTCGGGACGGGAGCGACAGCAACGCGTGGCCGGGCAAAGCTAGTCACAAATAAAATAGACTTTAAAAAAATCGATATCGACCGATACTTAATCGATACTTCTCATACCTCCAGCTACAATGCATCACGTTTTACATCACATAATGATGTCGCATTCGAGATCAAGTTGTTTTTGAAATTCGATAAAACTTCGCATTTCACCAACAGAAAACCCACAATTAATTACAAAGATCAATTTCGAGAAGTTGTTTCCATAGCAACTACAGCTAATTACCGGTAAAATGAGAGAAAAATTGAAAAAAAACCAGCGGATTTACGCAGAAAAAATTGAAAAATACAAAAGGAAATGGAATTTATTTTTAGAAATCAGTTACAGAAGCAAAAACGTAATTCTTTATTTATTTTTTTGATAAAAATAAAAAAGAAATAAATGAATAAGTAAAATGTGGGAAATAAAAAAGAAATTGAATAGATAAGGAAGGAAGTTGCAAACAAGCGAATCGGGAAGATGTAACTTCCGGTTTGTATTTTAACCACTGTTCAAGTGGGAGACGTGTGATTCGAGTGGAGAAATGCAACGAAGAGTGTTTTTTGAAGTTTTTAAAATTTTTTTTGAGTTTTAAGGTTTTAAAAAAAATTGTTGTTTTTTAAAGAAGAAAAGAGTCGCCAGGGGTCGCGAACGTCGAGTGAATCGGGGAAAACGAATTCGATGCCTTCGTCTCCCATCAGCATCACTTTGAGTAGCAGTAAAAAAGGTATTTGGCATTTTTTTGGTTTTTTTTTTGGGGGGAAAATTAATTGAAAGAATCTGAAATTGGTTTAAAGATGAGTTTAAGGGGGTTTAAAAAGTGAAATTGGATTTTTTTTTTTTTTTTTTTAATAGAAATTTTTTTGAACTAGAAATTTTTATTTTCAGAGATTAATTTTTGTTAAATTAAAGTTTGTTTTATTTTATTGGATCAAAGGTTCAGTGGTTTGAAGATGATTTAGAATTTGAGGAATTTTCATTGCTAGTAATAATTGGTAATTTTTATTTTTTATAAAGAAAAATTTTTCTAAAATTATAAAAATTGATTAGTTTTTACTTTTTACTGATTTTTAAAAAATAAAGTTATATATATATATATATATATATATATAAATTTTTATAAATTCTAAAATATATATATATATATATTTAGAATTTATCAAAATTTTATTCAATTTTATAAATTAAAAATACAATTAAAATTAATTTACATTTTGTACATTTTACAATTATTTTATCAATTTAAAACAAAATTAATCACAAATAACAAATAATACTTTTGTGATCAAAACTATAGCGGCATTCAAAGTTAAAAATCGGAATCGGTTGATTGGTGACGTGATTTGCACGACTGTCCAATGAGCTGCTCAGTCTTGCAAATGACGTCACCAATCATCTTAATCAACTTTATAAAAAGATTTAAAAAATTCAACAAAATCCTTACTTAAAATGAATTTTTATAAGAAAATTCCAAGAAAATTTTTGCAAAAACCACTAAATCAATATTTCTAATTAAAACCACTGATAATGATCCAATTATAAAACATAATTAACTTTTTTACAAGAAAACAACACCATTATATTTCCAGTCATTTTTTTTCCCTCTGGTGTTGAGGATTTTAATCACAGTTACCATCTTACAATACAACTAATCACTGATTAACAAGAGGGTTGGTTTTTATTACAACTTTATTATCATTTCTTACTGATAACATCATTTTATGATTATTTTTTTACCTCAATCCACAGAAAAAAACAAAACCTTGACACTTTTACCCATTTTATATAATTTTTTTTACTTTTTGTATTTTTTTGGGAAGTTTGTTTACTTTTTTTTATTTATCTGTTTTTTCACGCATTCTATTCGATTCGAATCGGTCAGTTCCGTTTCCCAAGTCCTTGCGCATTCCAATCATTTTTCATTTTATTTCATTCTTTGGGAAAGGAATAAATGAAATCATTGAACACCTGGATTACGAAGTGTGGATCCTTGTCTTTGATGTCGCCTTTTTTTGGAAAAAAAATCTTTTTTTGAAAATATTTGTATGTTGTATTTCTTCGCATATATGTCGTCTTTAAATCCAAGCTGCACTTTAATATAAACAATGCAAAAAATATCAATACCGGTATATGAATAGTGACTGTAGAATTCACTGTAGAAAAAATACATTTTTTGTATCTATTCTGACTCTTTTAGTGTGAAATGATTATCTTTCCACTTTTCCACACATTTTTTTTTACAAACATTTCAAGTTTTACACTTTTCCATCCTTGTTTTACACCAATTTAAGTGTTTAATGATAAGCAGTGGTGTAAAAATCAACATTTACACTAAATGAGACTTGAAATATTAAGAGTTGTATTTATTTTTTACTTTATATTGTTGTTAGTAACAATAAGTATAATAAGCCTTTTATCTTAGTGTATATAACATCTAGTAAATGCTATAATTAACATTTCCCTTGAATGTAGGCTGCACTGGAATACAAAGCCAAAAAGGCAGTGAAGCAGATTCACCAAGATTATTATTACTAACATCAACGTTGAAAGTATAGAACGTTTGAAATCAGTCGGGACATCGGGAGGGAAGCAAATGAGACGGACGCCATTTTACAAATCTAAAAAACACATAATTTATTCATGCGTTTTGAATTAAACTATACAAAATAATAAATCATACAAAATTACATCACATCTTGTGACATCATCAAACTTCACTTTTACAATTTGGATATGATATAAATATTACGTAATAACTTAAACTCATGATCCATTGCATTTTTGCATAACAGAACACCGTAATTAATACCAAAAGTCATCTAAACATAATCAAAAGCAATTTACTGTAACAACTCGTTAATTTTCGTTAAATAAATATTAAACATCCCATAAATATCAATAAACATAATTCTACTCACATAATACTAAATAATACAACTCTACAGACACTCAGAGTCGACAGCTCTCAAGTGTTCCTCGTAATATCGTCATTCTACAGAAATTCATTTCTAACAACTCATATCGATTCCATTCATTATTAATACATTCTAACACAACTATATACACTTGTAATATCACTCCTTAACCTAATAATAATAATACAATACTTTCATATTACTATATCTATTCATAATTATAAATTATAAACTCATAAACATGTAAGTACAGTACAAGAGACAATTACATAAACTCCCTCGACTCCTCTATACATCACCGCAGTGGTTCGGAGGTAACGAATCGCGTTCAGTATACACTAGGACAATGTCAAAAACGGGATTGTTTGGTCGTTTTTCTTACAAATGTTGCAAATTAGCAATAAAATTGTAATTCACTACAGACTTAACAATAATTGCTAATTTTATAGAAAAGTTTAATTATCATTTATTTTAATAACATCTTTATTATCTCTGCGGCTTTTGTTCGAAGAAATACAATATTTAATTTTTCAAATATTTACTCATTAATTTGCATCATTTATTCTCATTTGACCTTTTTTCCCCCCAAATTTTTTTTGAAAAAAAATGGTCACTTGGTCATGGCAGGTTTCAGAGACAGGAGACGTAAGGTGCACCCAGTGAACAATTTAACGCGCCAATTGCCCGCTCCAACCGCCGCCCAAACTCCGTCGGTTTTCCTCAGAGAACAGGTGACACAGCAAGTGACCGAGCAGTGCATCGCACAGTTGCGACAGGCTTGCTGCGATGTGTGGAAAGTGCTCAGCCCAGCTAAAGCAGCTGCTCTTGCAGGTATTTTCGCTGTCGGTCATTGTGGTTTATAGCTTTGGTTTTTTTTTTTTTTTTTTTTTTTTTCTCTCGTTGTGGTAGTTGAATAAAATTTGTCACTGGTTGATCTATAAGAATTTTTGTTGAGTTGAAGAAGGTTAAAGGGGTAGATGATTGATGATGAAATGTTGAGTGATTTACTGTAGATTAGTTTTTGCTTACTGTTTTAGAGTTATTTGTACATGTACGAAAATTAGGCCTACTTTTTAACTTTTTTTTTAAAAACAATTTTCTAAGAACAGAAATATCACAGTTGACATTCTCTGATTATTTTTCTCAAATTTCTTAAAAATATCTAGGAATTTTTATCTAATATGTCATTAGCAAAAACATTGTCAACTTTAAGCCGTTTCTAGCAATTTCTATTAAAAGTTTAAAGTTATTTAATAAAAGTTTACATTTTTGATGAGCTCATCTTGTTATAGTTGTTATTCAACATTTTCAAGAAAGGGGACCAGGGTCTTATCTCATTTAAACTAAACCTGTACCTGGCTTTTATATCTAACACACACACACACTTTAAGCTCCTTACAAACCAAGTTCTGCTTAAGGAATTTCTTTGCACTAATTAGCTGCCAGTGACAAATTTCACTAGCTCTTACATATTGCATGCAGTATCATTATGCATAACTGTGTCACTCACTCATGACTAATTTTACCTTTTCCACAACCTTTCAAAACCTTTTCCCACACATCCTCAGCTTCAAGCTCTTTCGGGAAATGCGCTTCGCCTCCGAGTCAATTTTTTGCCACTCTGCCACCTCCTCCGGGGTTTCGAGACAACAGTTTTGAAGAACCCTGGTCTTTTAAGAGCGGAGAAAATGTTAGCTTCACTCAGCCTCAGAGAATTTCCTTCAGACAAGATGGGAGGCGACCCTCCTTATCTCTACAGCTGGGGAATTCTTTGTCCCCCAGGAGGATTGGAGGGGGGTCGGTCCCCTGTTCGCCCCGCAGCCCTGATGAGGGTTGGTGGGAAGACGGAGATGCCAGAAGGCGTGGTAGCGCCGGAAGCCATGTGAGCGACCCAGAATGGCGGGAGAAGATTCGCAAGTTCGCGGCGACAGTGCAGACGTCGATCTGCTCGCCGTTGCAGGAATCAGTGCCGTTGCCTGGATCTGCAGAAGCGGCGGCTTATTTCAAGAAGCAACGCCCTCCGGTTAAAGTCAGCATCAGCACGGAATTGGTGGACGACAATGTGAGTCGTTCGTCTTCGCTAGATCTACCCCAACATGTGATGGTGGAAAGAGACGGTGGGATTCTGAAGCGCTTGCCCACACAATCCTCGTCTGAAAGCGTCACGTTGACTGACGCCTTGCTGAAATTGGACAAGAATGTCTTTCTCACCACTGATGACGACACAGATGCAGCTGTATTTGAAGCTCAGCGCAGATTACTCATACATCGACTGCAAGTGCCGTCGCATACGTCGAAGACTGATTCCAGACAGTCGTCCACCGAAACAACCAGCGACTGTTTGTCTGATAGGTTTATGGACTTTGCTACAGGACACAATGTTCTTATGCAGTCAGTTGATTCGAGACAGTCGTCAACAGAAGTTACAAGTGAAGCTTCCACAGACATTTTTCCAAGATCAGAATCGTCTGATACACGTTCGCGAACTGCGTCTTTAGAGTCGCAGTCCAGTGCTGACTCTGTGAGTCCTCGGGAATCGAAATCAGACAGTTGCACGCTAATGCCTGTTGGAGAGAGCATCGAAGAGGAGGAAGAGGAAGAAGAAGCTGATAATAGAGGACGGAGAAAGCCAAGTCCTTTACCACCAGAAGTGATAGCCACTCTTAGAGCATTGATGCTGGGTAGTAAAGTATCTGAAGATACTTTGCAACAAATGGGATTGAGCGATGTGAATTCGGAGAATTCTTTGAACGACAAAAAGACACTGCTTGATGAAGATGCAGAGTTGGAAGAAGACACAACAACATTAGACACAACAACAATAGAGGAGAAGACTGTTGTGAGCATGCCAGGAGCAGCTTCTGGAGGTGAAGATGATGGGACAGACAAAGGAAGCAACAGTGGTCGTAAGCTGCTGATTAAAGCCGACAGCTGGGATTTGATTTCGGAGAATTTAAGTGAAGAGCTAAGCCAACTAATTGCCAGCTTGGGAGAAAACATTTGCACAAAGTCGTTGGATCTGGGGAAGAGTGAGTCTGTTGAAGAGCCTGATGGAAACGAAGAAGGAATCAAAGTGGTCAAGTTAGACTTGCTAACCGTCCAAGATGAGAAGACGTCTCTGTCACCAAAGCTCAGTGGTGACGAGAAATCGGCCACTACAGAAATTGCTCAAAGTGTATGTCAAAAACCACTTAAAAGCAAAGATAAGGAATCGATCAATGACAAAAAAGAGTCTGTGACGGGGCAGATCAAAGACGGTGGCATTGAAGGTCAGAATGCGTGCAATCAAGACGAACATGAAAGAGGGTCAAATGACTCCAGTCTATCGTCTGCTTATTCGGACATTGCCATATCCCATAGTCCTTTGCGGGAGGCACAGATATCAGGTGCCGACGCAGCCACACAAACTGACGAGTCAAGTGTGAGCAACAAGGCGTTGCGACACCGCCCCCGCAGCACCCCATCGGGGGCGGCGCCCGACGTGACCGATGCATCTCTTCAGACGGACGAGTCAGAAACGCTGGATGATCTGGCGTCTCTAAAGTCGGATGAAGTGGCTTCGCTGCCGTCCGAGGGCGCCCGTACCCCCGTCCCCATTGAAGAGGAGAACGAGGAAGTGGACAGTGATGACGACCCAGAGCCCCAGTTTATAGGGAGGGACGGAGAGGCGTCCACTGACCGCTTGCCCACCAACACCACTGAACCCACTCTTACCGATGTGACCGAATTACCGTCCGCCTACATTCATGCACAGAAAATTAAAGAGGACGATGAAGAGGATGCTACCGACACACTTGTCTTGGCCGATGTGGCTATCGAAGCACCGTCTGGGGTGGTCATTTCTGGGTCGTCGTCATCCACAAGAACATTGAAGGTGGTGGAAGTGGTCAGAAAGATAAATACTTCTAACGAAATCAAAGAACTGAAAGTTGACAACTTTGGCACAAAGAACGGACAGTTGAGTCCATCGCATTTCAACGGTGGTTTGAGCGATTGCGATTATGTGGACAATTCTTCAGCTAAAGACAAAAATAATAAAAACAAATTGGAGAAAACTGATTCTGTTTGTGTAGACACGCAGTTCGCTTCATGGATGGAAACCAACGAGGCTGATCGACCATCACCATCTGCACCTCCGTTGCCGGATTTGAGTCCTCCGCCCGAACCACTTCCCGTGGATGATCCGGGGTGGAAAGGCTTGAGCAGTGCATTCAAATACGCTTACTTGGGGATAGTAAATCTTTCAAATGGGGAAGAAGACTCTGAAGGAACTTCTAAACCAAAAAAGACATCTCACAAGCGAAGACTATGCAGCCAACAGAGTTTGCTGGAAGATGAGAACGGCATTCTTCGAGTCGTTGGGGGAGACAAAGAAATGCGGCTGACTTCTTTGGGAAGCAGTTTATCTCTCAGGAATTCAGAAGATGAAAGCACACAATGGAGTCCTCAAGACGAGTTTAAGGAATTCACCACAAAGGAAACCAGAGATAAGAAGATCCAATCAGATCTAGAATTATCTATTGAAGATGGAACTTGTCCGAAGTGCAACAAAGTAGAAGTGATGGACAAAGCAGTGCAAACAGAGGATCTGGATGAATCCACGGTCAAGTTGGCAGATAAAAGCACGCAAGTGATGGAGCGTTCTTCAACTAAGAAGCGACGAACTGCCACCATGACCACGCCAATTGCGTGCGAGGATAAAGCCGTTCAGTCTGAACCACCAGTCAGTCCAAGCGTTTGTCGCAAAGAAATGCGATTTTTAAATCTGAATGATCCATATCATCTCAGGAGATATACGTTGCCTCGCACGGCACGAACACACATGCTGGAGGAATGGGAAAACAGAAAAGCCGGATGCAAAGACGCATTCGACGACATGGACTTCGAAGGGACGCATTCATTGATGGAGTTTGAAGCCTCCTCTCCCACTGCTTCTTCCTGCACCCCAATCCCCACCATGTCGTCGGCGGGCAATTTGCCTTCGTCGACGGCAACCCCTCTGCACCAAGCACAGAATGGAAGGCGATTTCCAGCAACTTATGCTGCCAACCCTCGTACCCGGGCACTACTCGTGGAAGAGCTGATGGGACGCGGAGCTCTGTCGGATGGAGAAGAATGGACGCGGAGCACGCCGCATTCCCGCACACCCCATCAGCAGGTACTTAAAGAGTTAAGGAGTCGTAGCACCACTCGCCAACACCTCGCTACAGTCCCCGACGGTGAGTTGCTCTTGCCACCGTCCTCTGGCCCCGATTAATCTGTTTTTGCAGTTTTTCACAATTAATTTTTGATGTTTTTGTTTGACGTTTTTGGGGACGATGTTTTTGATTTTACGACTTAAATTTTTTTTTTTTTTTTTTTTTTTTTTTACTGCAGTTGAGGGTAATTTTGGAAGTTAATTTCTTTGAGTACCGTACTCTGCGATTCTCTACACAACCACGACTATTAGGAATATAACTTAAAAAAGAGCCTTCTGATATAAGAGTAATGAGATTGTCTGAAATTGATGCAAAGCAGTTTTTACACTGAATTATATTATTCCTTAAAATTATTTTTGCCAGTGCTCAATACAATGAGAAATTGAATAAAAAGTTTGCATTATTGAGATGGTGATAAAAGTTGATAAAGTTGAGTTTTTGCGATGTCATTTTGTCTTAAACACTTAGGCAGCTTAATCATGCATACTGTGTAAGACCAGAGGAAATAAGGCAAGAATGCAGGTTTTATAACAACCTCTTTGATTACACTACAAACTTTGAATTCAATTTTCTCATTGAATTGAGTGCTGACAAAAATAATTTTAGGGAATAATATAATTTAATATAGTGATTTTATTACCCTAAAGTTGGAAGGTGTTCCTAGTTAGTTTTAAATGGCAGTTTTCCGTTTGGATTACACTAGAAATATTGAAGCTGCCTTGCTGGCTGTCTTTAAGCGTTTGGCGGAGACTTCATTATCGCATGTTTTGAACTTGCTCGATCAGTGCACTAATGATGTTATAATGTCATCTAAACTGACCAATGGTAATGCTTAGAAGCAGAAACTGTGTGAGTTTTTTTAGAAAATCAATATTATTATAAATCCTGCAGCTACTTTGCTGGCTGTGTTTCTGTTCTAACTTATATTCTATGTGATGCCATCAGCATGTTTAACCCTTAGAATACTGAAAAAGTATTCTACGTAGCATCCCAAGTGTGTGCACAAATGTCCACACATTTTTATAACGTAATGGAAATCACTAAACTATCTTACGACAATAGACTACCCTTTTATACTTTCCACTTTTGAGTGAAGCTGCTCAGATCTTACTGCTGGAGAAGCAGGGGGTAACCAATTTTAATTACGGTACTAATAAATACAGAGCACAAAAATTGAAATTTTCAACAAAAGTACCTGATCTTATCAGAAACAAACTCGCCAAGTTACAATTTTTTGGAGCAAAATTAAAAAGGTACAGTTGAACCCGCTTATAACGTTTCTCTAGGGACCGGCTTAAAAGTGAAGAGTACCCGCTTATAACGTAATTGTTACGTTATAAGCGGATACCTTCATATAACGTAACTTTTCCATCCATATAACCTACTTTTTACGGTATAGCGAATACCCGCATATAATGTAATTTATACGTTATAAGCAGATACTCGAATATAGTGTATTTGTATTGTATTTGTTGCAATAGCGTACAGTATTAGCTACATATAGACTATCTTGGATGCCGTCTGCTGTTAATTGTAATAAAAGCATCAAAAGTTTCAAAATCGCTATTTTATTTGCAAATTTCCCTTAAAAAAGGATAAAATTAGCCCCGGGGACCTCAGAAACCATACCATATAGCTAATAAAAGGTTTCAGCCGGGGAAATTACAAAGTCACGTTATAACAGGGTTAACGTTATAACCGAGTACTTTACTCGCGTTACCGTACTGTATTTCTATTTACAAAGTGAGGTGTGAACAATTGTCCACATTATTAAGGTGGGTTCCCACTTGTGTTCACACTTGCACTTAATGACTTAACTTAAGAAGAAATTAAGGTGGATTGTGGAATACTAAGTCATAGCTTTGTTAATTCAACTCAGTTTTGAATTAAGAATTAACAGTAACTTCAATAGGAAGCAACCATCTTCACTCTGATTGGTTGACGAGTTCGCCATGTTTGCTCGATCTAACTCGACTGCCGACGGACTTGATTTCACGCATTTTTTCGTGATTTTGTGCCAGTTTGAGTATTTTTTTTCTCAATAAGTTTATTTGTTTTAACATTAATAAATGATCAAAAAAAAGTATTTAATAAAAAAAAAAACGAGGTTTGTTCGACTGTATATATTGTGCGTATTGTGCGTACTGTATTGTGCGCGATGTATGCAAAGCAATACGCTTCATTACGGCAAGTGTGAACACGATTTCTTAAGTTATGTTAAGTTACGATAACTCGATAAGGTTAAGTTAAGTTACATATAAGTGGGAACCCACCTTTAGTGTGTTGAGGGTTAAACTATGCTAAAATATTAATAAAATGCTGACATTGTTGCACGTGATCGGAGCCGATTTATTAAAATGTGTAGAGGCAGGTTCATGATGACATGACACTCTTTGACTATTAACATTAAGAATGGAGTACAAAGCAAATTGATAATGTTTTCTACAATAATGTTAATACTCTTTCTATTTTTACTACCTTTTTGGAATATTTTTTAATTTTTATTTTTGAAGAAAAACAAATTTTTTAAAGATCTTTTTTATTTTTGAAACAAACGTAAAGCACAAGTTGGTGAAATTGATTTTCTTCTAAAACCAATATTTCCCCCCTTCACTTCCCATCACATCACTTTGATTGATTTTTTTAATCTCTACTTTTCAACACTCCTCCATTTTATTGTCTTACTGCTATTCTCATGAATACCAATTTAATCAAATCAAACCTGTCACATATTTACCTCCCTCTCCACACCCAGCACATTTCTTTCTTCTTAATAACATATCTCCAACTTCCAAATTAAAATCTAAAAAAAAAAAAAAAAAAATTACTTTTAAAATCCATACTTTCACATTTCAATTTAAAAAATTTCCCTTTTGTTTACGTTGCCATGGAAACATAATAACTTTATCACGTTTTACGAGCATCTAGTACTTGATAATCACATGTGGTGGCGTAAATCAATGCGAATTTGCCCATTCTTTTGCCCAGGTTGCATATAATTTAATTAATTTCCTCTGCGACCTAAATGTCCACCATTTTTTTGGGGGTTGCATTGCAGTGCAGCTTTGCAGTAATTTTTAGACTAAGAGGCGGTTAATGGTTGTGTAATGACCGGGACACACTAGGCGCGATTCAAAGTGAAGGCGATTTGCGATCGCAAATGTGACGTCACTTACCATTCGCGTAGAGCCAAAACTACTTTGGCGACGCGATTTGAAATCGCAACCAATCACAGCGGAGTATCAAGTCACATGACATTTTGAGCTCTAGCTGGCAAAGAAAACAAAGATGGCGGCACTCGAATCAGGCAAGTGGAGGCAAGGAACAAGCTTATAACTTTCTGTACAGAACTTGTACTTATATAATGTTGTAGGATAACGTTTTTGTATCCAACCATAACGTTATTTGCAACAATACATAAGTACAAGTTCCAATCTGATGATAAATGTGTTTGTTGTGTCACGTGACTCCCGTCACACGACAACATTTGCATCGCTCTGTAGTGTGCACTACCTAGCGATGCGAATTGGGAAATCGCGTGCCGTTTGTTGCCGCAAATCGCCTTCGCGACGCGAATCGCGCCTAGTCTGTCTCGAGCATAACGGAGCTACTGAAACCCCTGATTATAGCAGGTTTCTAAGGTTTGGTATGTAATGAAGAGGGAAAAAAGGTTAATTTATTGTCAAGAGGCAATGATTATTTAAAGGTCAAGTGAAGTGAATAGGTTCATTATTAAATATGAATCTATTCATTACAAACAATAATTAATCATTGCCGAATGATTTTCAGACATGTTAAAATTTGTAAAATTCGATCGCGAAATGTGAACGTCAATAGGAAAATGGATTATGGGAGCTGCAGCGATTTACGACGATACAATGCTTTCGTTGTTTTTCCAGTGACTAACTCAGGATTTAGTCTCAAACTTCTCTGAGTCAGGGTTTACGTGCGTCACAAATTCAGAATTTTCAGAATCCAATTTTGTTTTTGACATCAATGGTTTGCAATTATTATTTTTTTTTTTTTTTTTTTTTTTTTACAAAATTTAACGTGACAAAACATCAGTTAACGACGATTAATTACTGTTTGTGATGTGTAGATTTACATTTAATAATAAACCAGTTCAGTTCACTTGATCTTTAAGTTGATTCGTTGATCATGGGTAAAACCTTTTCAAAGATTTGTTCTGCTTTAATTTGCATGTGCATTAAAACATAGGACAAATTTCAAGAGTAATTCTGAATTATACTGAATTGCATCAAAGATCTCGTTTCTCGTTATCATTACCAAGATTCGGCCACATCAAATGATTTGAATTCTGCACACCCTCAAGTTGCGACAAAATGAACTAATGAAAGAACAAATAATTTGTTCAAAATGTTACTTTAGTAATTAATTTTTATGAATAAAGTGGTTAAGAGAGTCATTGGCTAACTCAGTCTAAAATTTATACCAGAAAACTTTTAAAAGGGTCTAAAGTGGCACACTTAATCTCATCAATTTGAAATTTCTCAGCATCCCGGTGGGCTAGTCCACCACTGGGGTGTCTTTAAACAGCCAAAGGTTGCCATTTTGAAAGCAGGTCATTTATCATCTGCTCTAACTACATCACCTCCTGAGATGATACAGTATATACTCCGTCTCAGTCCAACTAAAATCAGAATCAAAGTTGCCGATTGATTTGGAGAAAATTCAACCTCACGATTGGTCTAGATACTAATCTCGTAACTTTCTAAATGCATCAGGGATTAATACAAGATTAATTGCTAGACCAATCGTGATGTTGAATTTTCCCCCAATCAATCGGCAACTTTGATTCTGATTTTAGTTGGACTGAGACGGAGTGTAGTAGTTTAAAACACAATGCAAGAACCATAGAGTGCTCTAATATACTTTTTAAACGATTAGAGTTGACAAGAGCGCTTTGAACTGCAATTAGAGCAGTTTTTAAATGCACCTAATGGTCAATCAGTTTATCAGATTGATGCAATACCAGTAATTTGCATTTTAACTGGTAAAACCCAACTCTTGAATTTCAGAGATGGATGAGTAAACTGCAGTCATTTTTATGACCTCAGTAGTGTTAAAGGTCAAGTGAACTGAACTAGTTTATTATTAAATATGAATCTACACATTGCAAACCGTAAATAATCATCGCTAAATGGTTTTTTGACATGTTAAATTTTGTAAAAAAACGATCGCAAATAGTGAATGTCAAAAGATAATGGATTCTGGGAATTCAGAGTTTGTGACGCATGGAAACCCTGGTCGAGAAAATTTCGAAACTAAAGGCAGATTCACACTAGCAAGTCAAAAAGTAAAAAGTAAAAAGTAGAGAGCAACAATACAAAAGTGTGAAAGCATTGTTGTGCTCACACTCTTACATACTAAGCCAATCAAATGGCTTCAAAAATGACGTAATGTCTAAAATGTCAAGACCATCTCGTTTGTGATTGGCTGACTTTAAAAAAAAATTCTTACTCATTTACATAAAGTTCAAAAAATTGAACTTTATGTAAATGGGTAAGAATGTTCTTAGAAGTGCGAGAAATCATGTTACTTGCACGAGAAAGCAAAAAAAACACTTGCTTTTGACTTTTGACTTGCTAGTGTGAATCCGCCTTTAATCCTGAATCAGTCGCTGAAAAACAACGAAAGCATTGCAGGCAATTCCTGGTACAGGGGCAGCAGATTGCGTGACGTCGTAAATCGTGGCAGTTCCCATAATCCGTTTTTTTTTTTGACGTTCATTTTTTGTGATCGGTTTTTACAAATTTTAACTTGTCTGAAAGTCATTTGGCGACGATTAATTATGGTTTATGATGAGTAACTTCCTATTTAATAATAAACCAGTTGAGTTAACTTGCTCTTTAAATTACCTCATTGGCTACACTATTTTATAATTCAGTATAAAATTTAAAGAATTTTATGTGTCGAAAACAACAGAAACACAATATCAACATCTATCTCTACCGGTATATCTATATTTTGATGTTGTGTGTGTGTGTGTGTTTCTGTGTGTCTGTGGTTCTGGTTCTATAGGTTCAGTTGTTTGCGGTGCGATTTTCACCAGATTTTAAACAAACATGCCCAACAGAATTCTAAGACAAAATGCGAAAAAATATTTGACCAGTCCCTTTTAGATTCCCCGCAAATGGACAACCGGGATGCTTAGAACACGAAGTCGCATGCGCATGCAT
>JAQFZP010002181.1:0-14770 GCA_034695745.1 Geophilus truncorum | reverse complement strand
CTTTCTCATTATTTAGTCACATAATACTGTAATTAAATAATGAGTTAGTTTTAATTTAGGTGTTTTATTAAGCAGGATTTTGTACTGTAGTTTCTACCCCATCCGCATGAGGTCGCGACCGAAACTTTGTGAGTCGATTTATTTAGCTGTTAGAAGTTTATTTTGGAATCTTAGAAATATACGTTTTTAGTTTGTAGTGTATTTAAAAAGCTCAAATCGTCTTTTTTACCAGAGTTTTAGTGTGCTTTCCAACAACTGAGTGTTGCTTCTGTGGTGCTGTCATCTAGCGACATATTTTGAAACCATTAAAACCAAAATGGCGTTGTTGGAGTAGAACAGCAAGGAAAGCACGCTAAAAATCAGGTATAAAAGGCGATTCGAGCTTTCTAAATACACTACAAACTAAAAAAGTATATTTCTAAGGTTCCAAAACAAACTTCCAACACTTTGAAACCGAGAAGACGAATGATAAACGAAAACATCACAGTCGGTAACCATCAAAACAACTGCCAAACCTAAAAAATAGTACAGAAAAAAAAAAAAAAAAAAAAAAACCGCAGTATTTTCACTCATATTTTACAATAAAAATATACTCAAATACATTCTTTAACATTCCAGATGTCAAAAACTAACCAAAACCCTCAACTACCGGCAGTAACCAGACCGATTCCAATTTTACCGGCGAAACGGAAAAAGCAAATTCATCCTAGAACAGTCATCGAAGGTCAAAAACGACTAAGACCACACGAAACGTGGTTCATATCAAACCGTCCTTGAGCCTGGTACAAATCAACAACAAAAACAACAACAACAACATCAACCTCAACGATGACGTCATCTTTTCCACCACCGTTAAACACCTTCATCGCGGTGGAAAACATCAAAATCGAACCACTGGAGCCAGAAATGTACGAATCGATCATGCAACACAACACGAATCAACCGGAAACGATCTTACCGGACACACCTGACCACAACTACTCGATAGAAACAACTTTACCGTATAAACTCATCGTTCCAAAGGAAGAAACGGAGGAAAATGACATGTGGGATAATTCTAAAAAAACATTTTCAAAGGCAACTCAATGTCTGATCTTGCCGAGTCTCGTCCAGAACTCGAATAACATTTTTCAATCCACATCCAATCAATCAAAATACGGCAAAATGTCCAAATCGACTCAATGCTGTATTTACTCGAGTACTTCGAGTTCTTCACAGAGAGTCGGTCTGCATCAAATCAACTCAGCGACTCAATGCAAGATTAAACCTCAGTATATTGATGTTGGGGTTCAAAGTAACGTTAAAACAGTCAGTGTGAAGACAAATACGGACCGGATGTTGATGAAAAACAACTTCACGCAGGTTAATCTCCAACGAAGCAATCCTACCCTCGATCCGGACTTGAAAAAAGACAAAAGCGTTCATATTTTAACGACATTTTGTCTTTACGTTAACACTGTTTTGAATTACGTGGTGAATCTAGTGCAAGACCGATATCCAACGCTTCATATTTTGTTTCCTCCCAACAGACTCGAGATAATGCGAAAGGATTTAGTCGACGTACCGTGTTTTGGCGAATCTCCGTGTAAATTAATTGTCAATTCAGACGGCAGTGCGAGTTTGGTGAATGTTTTGCGAACTATTGTGACGTCATTTAATGTTTCCGATCGGGTGGAGTTGACAAATCGACTTTTTGATCTGACCGATGCCAGTAGACACGTGCTGTGTCCGGGTTTGGATGACTTTTATAAGGAAGTTGGTTTGAAATCGAATTCGGTCGAGAAGATTAAGTTTCCGTACGAACGAATGCAGTCGAAAAAGTGTTTGGAATGGTATCGTGCGGGGTTTAACACTCCGAAAACTCTTTTATCGAGCGGTATCGTGCGGTGTACAAACTGTTCTCAACTACAGGCATATCTGAGATCGAGGATTTTGAAGGAGGGAAAGAAGGAAGTTGAATTTGATGGTGATGTTGCTGACGTCGCAGCGCTCTCTGCCGACAGTAAGAAGAGGAGAAAAGCCGAGATGCAGAGGGAAAAGAAAGCGAAGCGTCGTAGGTTGGCGGAAAACGAAGAATACGAAGAGATGTTGAGAGTTGTGAGTGTTGTGAGTCAGGAAAAAGCGTTTCAAGAGGTTTTGTTACCGGATTTGGAGGCGAAAGAGGATTGGAAGAAGAGTAATGACAATAAGTTCGAGAAGTTGAAGAGGATTGTGATGGATCAGATTCTTCTTAAAGGTTTTTTTTTTTTTGTTTTTTTTTTTTGGAAAAGTTTTTAAAAAAATTATTTTTATTTAATTTTGTTTAGCAGATTCGACGCATGGAAATAGATGGAGTGATGAGTCGAAGAAATTAGGTATTTTTGTGATTTATGATTTTAAAATTCAATTTTTAATTTTATTTGTGTGTTTTGTAGCGTTGGAATTGTACAAACGAAGTCCGTCGACGTATCATCGGATGAGGGAGTTTAAGTTATTGAAGTTGCCATGTCTCAGACAGTTGTCGAGACATAAAAATATTATGAAAGCTGAATCAACTGTTACTTCTGCGGATCAGATGGATGAGATGGTGGAAATGGAAATCGAACCTGATTGGTATTTTTTTTTAAATTTTTATCGATGTTTAGTTATTTTTTTATTAATTTAATTTTTTGTTTTGTTTTTTGTTTTAGTGAAATTGAATCGCAGGATGAGTTTGAAGAGTTCGTGCGAAAACAGGAATTGGCTGCTGGGAATTCGGATGCTGCAGGTGGAGATGATGAATCTCTTGATTTAGCTTAAAAATGAATTTTTAAGGATAAATCAAAAGTTTTTTTTTTCTATTGATTTTATTGCGCATAAAAATATTATGCAAAATATAAAATATAGGAATAAATTATTTTTTCCTCTTCTTTAATTTGTGCGTACTTTGTTTCTTTTTTTTAAATTATAAATTTACCTCGTTTGCCCTGACTTTCAACGCCATCTAGCGGCAATTTCTACAACCTGCATTCATTCCAAAATGGCAACTCGGAAACACCAGCCACGGAAGTCGTGCTTTTAAACGACGTTTTTCATCGCTATTTTCTCTTACACCACACAATTTCTTAACTTAATATAAATTTCAACATTCAGTTTAAATTAAGGTAAAGTAAATCTCCCAAAAAACCATAAATTTGACCCAACAACATAGCGGTAAAAATAAAATTCGGTCAAAAACGACTAAAAAAAAATTCACAAACATTAAAAAAAAATCCAAAATTATACTCAAATACTTCTTGATTCCAGATCTCAAAATAAATCAAAATACATCATGGATCCGGACGAATCAACCCCAACGGTGTTAATCCCAGTTCAGGTCATAAAACAAGAACAACTGGATCCAGAACTAGAACCAGAATGCATCTTACCAGACGCAGGAGGCTCACCACCTTCGTTCGGACACCTGAAATCAATCGAAACGACATATCCGTACTACATCAAAGCAGAAACATCAACACCGCCATTACCGTTACCCACAATTCCCAAACACACACAACTCCTCACTGAGAGCGACACTGTGAAAATCCTCCAAAAACTCAAACCAACCGCAGCCCCAACATCAACCAAACACGTCATCCTCCCTACGAACTCGACAACGGAAAAAGACCACGGTTCCATATCCAAATCGAAGAAAAAACAAATTCAGCAAAAATCACCAATCCACCTGGGGTCGAAATCGAGAAAAACTCAATGCAAAAATATGCAAAATATGACAATCTCACTTACTCGCCTACCCGAATACGGATGTCCCGAACAAGGATGGCGACAGTGGCACGATGATGACTTTTTCATTTACCGACACGATCGTTATTTAGTAAAGAATGTCGAATCGGTTCGTTGTTTCAATCGTCACTGTCTCGCTCGAGGTTACATTGATCGTACTACAATGCAATTCACACTCGACGTACCTCATTTGGAAGATGAACGCGGAGATGAACTTGCTGTTCAAAGTAAGTTCTTCAAATATGAACTCGTTGAAGCGTGCAAGAAACTACGACCGGGAATGTCCAAGAAAGGAGAATACGATCGTTTGGCGATTAAGTTCCCGCAAGTGGCTAACGAGTTCCCCTACAAGAAAGTGAAATCATTGCTTTGTAGACAATGTCGATCGCCTCTTCCTAAAGTGTCGACAATGAACGATCTTACTAAGTTACTCGAGCACGAGTTAACATTACCTGAAAATGAAAGGATATCTTTTTTGTACGACAGTACGGTGATCGGTACAGACGGCTCAGTTTCCTGTATTTTTTTTAATAAGGAATTTTGTGCAAATCTTGTAGAGCGTTGTAACGAATTTCACACTGATGAGACGTTTAAGGTTTGTCCAAAGTTTCAGGGGGAAATGCAGACACGTCAGTTTGATCAGTTTTTAACTTTCCAAGCTATGTTTGGTGAGAAACTAATACCATTCTGCTACGTTCTATTGAGTAAAAATTCGAGAAAAGCCTATGACGCAGTATTTGAAAAGCTTGCTAAGTTAATGCCTGCCATTAAGGACGGCAGTAAGATAATGTGCAATTTTGAACACGCAATTTATGAGTCATTGAAGGAACATTTTTCATGTTGTGTTGTTGATCACTGTGTTTTTCACTTCTACGAGGCAATTCGAAGAGCAGCAGAAAATTGTGGTTTGCGTCCCGTTTACAGTGAAAACGAATACGCTTGGGCAGTAGTGCATATGGTCATGGCATTGCCATTTATGAAGCCTGATCAAATTCCAGTTGGATTTCAAGTGATTAAAGAGTACTGGAGAGCAGCAACTAAAACTGACTTGCAACAAAGTTTAATGCAAGATTTTTTTTCGTATGTGAGCAGCACTTGGATGATCGAGGGAATACCAGAGGAGATCACAGTGTATAAGTTAAAGCATAGAACTAACAACATTCTTAAATCGTGGCGTGCAATGTTATTACAAATGCTCAGGAAGCATACTCTTCCAATAAATTTCATCGCACAACTATCACTGGTTGACCACACTTCTGTGGTCACGTTTAACCAACAAGTAACTGGAAATTCGACAAGGGAATTGACTAGTAAATATTACCTGATCAACAACGAGGTCATTGCTGATTTAACACTCAAGTATGACCAGAATGTTATCAATCACTTGGACTTTCTTAAGGCTATCGCTAACCTAGTGTCGACACTTAAAGAAGGCGTTCAATTGCCTGTAGACGGACGCAAAGCACCCACTGGTCAGTTAGATAGACCAGTTGTAAATGTTTGTGGCCCAGTTGTGCATCGTCGAAATCGTAAACTGCACACAGTTCCCGAAGATTCTGTCGGATTTGATTTGGAGGCTGCCATAGCCAATGCTACCCAAAGAACGTCGCCTACAACTTCTATATCGACATCAACTAGAACTATGGCACCTTGTCGGCGTGGACTTAAGAGAACTGTTGAAGATGTCTCAATCGAGCAGCCTCAAAGAAAGCGTAGAATTGATCTGTTTGAGGAACCAGAGAGATTGCCAGGAACTCAGTCAGAAAACGAATTGCCACTGGAGTTGACATCCGATGAGTTCAATCCTAGCTCTGACGAATGGCACCAAATAACAGAAGGCTTAACGGTTGAAGAGTGCAGAAGGTACCTTCCAAGTATTATTAAAGAACAACAAGAAAGAATTCAGTTGATGGAGAAGTTTATTCGTGAAGGCAGTTCAGAAAGCAACGGACCAGAATGTAAGGTTTGTTTTGACAACAAGGGAAATGTGATTTGTGATCATGATGGTGATTACAGTCGAACTCCATTATAATTTTGAAATCTCCATGTATATCCATCTTATACTACTTCCGTCTTGATATAACAAAATAATTTTTCTGTCCCTTGAGCTTTGTTATAACGAGGTGTTTGACTGTATGTGGATTTGGCTTGTGCTGACTGTTTGAAAAGAAATTTGGAAACTCAGATATTATTGAGATGTTAAATTTGAAACGTTGCCGTTCCGTTCGTCAATTGGGTTTTGGTGTTAGTTTTTGCATTTTTTAAAAATAAATTTAATTAATTTACCAAACTCTAAAAAATTTAGTGCCAAAATGCAACCATCAAAAATATCACACCCAAATGCAACTAGATTTATTCAATTACCCAAAAAATGGCCGCGTCCAAATGAAAAATAATTGTTTCTTGCTTTTAATGCTATTTTGAAAGATTGATTTGAAAGATTGAACCTCGTTATAACAAATTATTTCAAAGTTCCTCTATGACAATCATGTACAAATTCGTCTCAATATAACCAATTTTCGTTATAACCAATTTTTCGGTCTCTTTGAGTTCGTTATAACGAGGTTCGAGCTGTAGCATTAATGGCACGAAAAAATTATTTTTTACTTTTTTTATTTTTATTTTTTTTCAAATTAAGTTTTTTAATTTGTTGTTATTTGTTGACTAAAAGATGATAAAGAATAAAAAAAAATTTTGTATATTTTAAATGTTTTTAACTTTTTATTGATTTTTATTTTTATTTTGTAGTGTTGAAATTGTACAAACGGAGTCCGTCGACATATCATCGGATGAGGGAGTTATTAAAGTTGCCGTCTCTCAGACAGTTGTCGAGACATAAAAATATTATGAAAGCTGAATCAACTGTTACTTCTGCGAATCAGATGGATGAGATGGTGGAAATAGAAATCGAACCTGATTGGTATTTTATTTTAATTTTTATCGATGTTTTGTTATTTTTTTATAAATTATTTTTGTTTTTTGTTTTAGTGAAATTGAATCGCAGGATGAATTTGAAGAGTTCGTGCGGAAACAGGAATTGGCTGCTGGGAATTCGGATGCTCCTGGTGGAGATGAAGAATCTCTTGATTTAGTTTAGAAATGAATTGTTGAGGATGAATCAAAAGTTGTTTTTTTTTCCATTGATTTTATTGAGCATAAAAATATTATGCAAAATATAAAATATAGAAATAAATTATTTTTTTCCCTTTAATCTGTGCTTACTTAGTTCTTTTTTAAATTAAAAAATTACCATATGTCGAAAAATTGATTCTTCTTTTTGCCTAACCTTTATCGCCATCTGGCGGCAATTTCTGTAACCTCCATTCTTTCCAACATGGCGACTCGGAAACACCAGCCGCAAAAGTCGTGCTTTTAAATGACGTTTATTATCGATATTTTCCCTCAGACGACACAATTCCTGCACTTAATATAAACTTCAACCTCTAGGTAAAACTAAGGTAAAGTAAATCTCTCGAAAACCCAAAATTTGACCTTGAATTCACAACAACATAGCGGTAGCGGTAGAAATGGAATTCGGTCAAAAACGACTCGAAAACATTCTCAAATTTCTTAATACAAAAAAAAAAAAAAAAAAAAACAATACTCAAATACTTGTTAATTGCAGGTCTCAAAATAAATCAAAATACATGATGGATACGGACGAACCAACCCCAACGGTGTTAATCCCAGTTCAGGACATAAAACAAGAACAACTGGATCCAGAACTAGAACCAGAATGCATCTTACCAGACGCAGAAGACCCACCACCTTCGTTCGGACACCTGAAATCAATCGAAACGACATCCTCGTACGACATCAAAGCAGAAACAACAACACCGCCATTACCATTACCCACAATTCCCAAACACACACAACTCCTCAACGAGAGCGACGCTGTGAAAATCCTCCAAAAACTCAAACCAACCTCAACCTCAACCAAATACGTCATCCTCCCGGCGAACTGCACAACGAAGAAAAATGACTGTCTCATATTCAAATCGAAGAAAATCCAAATCCAGCAAAAAACACCGATACACCTAGCGTCGAAATCGAGAAGAATTTTAACACAAACGAAAGCCACTCAATGCTACATAATGCCGACACTGATAGGAGAAAAAGATGGACGGTTGCTATGGCGACACGAGAACGAGGAAATCGGCAGTTGCAGTGTCAAAGAAGTCAACACCCCCGCGAAAAACGGACAACACCGACCGAAAAACCCGGAAAAACCGCAAAAAATTGACTTGAATGTACAATACCTAGGAAAAACATCGAACGTGAGGATAAACACCTTAATCCAGGAGACGATATCGAAGAAAAACGTGTCGACGCAGGTGAATTTATCGCACAACACGCAGTTGGGAGAGTTGAAAGTGACGTCAAAAAGGGTTAACAACACCCCTTTAACGCCTTTACTAGTTTACATGCCAGATACTCTCGCACAGGTGTTCAAAATCGTCGAACAAGGCTACCGTAGCCTCTATGCAACAGTTTTCCCGAACAGATTAGAAATAATTCGTCGTGATTTACTCGATATTCCATGTATCGGTGAAGTTCCGTGTAAATTAATCGTTTGTGCGGACGGGAAAGCGACGTTAATCACTGCTTTGAGGACTTCGAAGGCCGCGTTTGATATTTCCGACGGGTATGAACTGAAAGATCAGCTTTTTAAGATGAGTAACGAAGGCGGTTATGTTTTCTGTCCCGGTTTGGACAGTTGGTACGCAGACATCGCGATGAAATCGGATTTGGTGGAGAAGATCACGTGGCCTTGTAATCGATTACAGGCGAAAAAGTGTTTGGAGTGGTTTTTGGCGAGTAAAAACACGAGTAAGATCATTTTGGCCAAAGGGATTCTGAGGTGTCAGTTTTGCAACCAACTTCAGAATTATTTGAGGCCGAAAAAGTTGAATCCGTTGACAGACGAACAGAGGAAGAAGCGAACTGCGCCGGATTCAAGATGTCCCATGCGATGTTTGTCTCCTGACAGTCTGAAAAAGCGGAAAATGGCGATTTTGAAACGGAAAAGAAATCCGCCGAGGAGTGCAAAGAGGGTTAGGAGCGAGAAGAAGGTTGGGGATGAGGTTTATGATGTGGTTGAGGAGGTTTTGGAGGGTTTTGCGAGTAAAAATGATGGTGAAGAGAAAGTTGCTGCGGCTAGGGAGAGACTGGAACTGCTGCCCGAGTTGATGGAGTTGACGTTTGATGAGAAGAATTCAGGTTTTATTTATTTATTTATTTTTTTTGGTTTGTTTTTGACGTTTTTTTGATAATTTTTTTTTATTTTAGAAGGAGAGAAAGTCAGTAGATGGAACTCTGCGGCGATGGATTTAGGTTTTTATTTTTTTATTTTTGTAAAAATGTTTTAAATTTTTGAATTTTCTGGTTTTGTTTTGTAGCTATTGAAATTTATCAACACGATGTAGTGATGTACGAAAAGTTACGGGATTTGAAGTTATTGAAACTACCCTGTGTTCGACATATAAAGAGAATTAAAAGCAGATCTAAAATCGAAGGGTGTTCTGGGAAGGATCGCGAATCAGATTTGTATGAATTTCATTTAAAAATAAATTTATACACAAAATAAATTAATATTTTTTTTATTTTTTATTTTTTTTTATTTTTAGTGACGAATCTTCAGGTCAAACCGAATCTGAATCATATTCAGAGGAGCCAATGGAGGATTTATCACAAGATGAATCGGAGATACCTCCAGATATAAGTAATATGGTTGAATGCATCGTACGAGTCGACGAAGATGCAAAATAAATGTTATTTTATCTTCTTTCTTTTGCTAAATTGTATTTAAGCGATTAAAATACTGTATTGTATTTGCAGTCACTAAAAGTTGTACTCGTTAAGTCAATAAACGAGATTTTATTTAGATTTTGCTGCTTTTTAGACATTTGGTGTTAAATCATTTCAAAAACCGCGCCAGTAATTTGGAATCGCAGCCACCAGACGTCGCTTTGTACAACAACAACAAACAGCCGGAAATCACTCAGCCGAGGAAAAGAACACAACTGTTCTATAATCTGCAAATCATTAACCTCAAACTACAACAAAAATGAACGAACTTCCAGACGAAGTTGTAGTCCACATCTTTATGAACCTTCCAACCTCCGATTTACTAAACCTTGCTCAAGTTTGCACTCGTTTTGACCAAATCCTGTGCGAAAAACGTTTAATCCAGTAAGAAAAACTCAAAGTCTAGCAAACAAAACTTTAATAAAATCTTACAATTGCAGCTCTCTCGACTTCAGACGTTGCTACTTGAACACAACCAACTCCTTGAAACTCTTCCTAAACAACAAAAACCGCTTCACGAACATCAAAGAAATCAACTTCAATGGCTGCTGGTGGATGACCTTGACTCGACTGAAATTCATATCGAAGCTGAAGAACCTGAAATCACTTCATCTCCTTCAGTGCAAAGTAACCTGGGATTTACTACCACAGTTAATCTCAAAAATCAAACTCGAAGCACTCTCGTGGACGTGGAGCGAACGCCCCATCACCCCTTTAATTTCGTCTCAAAATTTCCTCGAGGTCCTCAAATCCTCCTTCACAAATTTGAAAAATTTGCATTTGGAAGTCTCAAGTCCGTTTCATTTAACGTACACTTGGTTGATTTTATCTTGCACACCGAATCTCGAGGTTTTAGAAGTGGATGAAGTGGTTACGGCGGTGTGTGACGTCAGTGCGTATCGTAATCTACGTTGGTGGGATAAGAGCATCGATTTCCGTGACTTTACGTTGTTAAAGTTGAAGGAATGCAAGGTCTTTCTAAGGAGTAGCTGTGGATACACGATAAAGGATTTTTTAGCGAAGATTTTGCGTGCTAGTTTCGCACGGAGTTTGAATATCAGAGGTTTTTGGGCGTCTGAAGCTGGATGTAAGGTGTTGGATGAATTGAATTTGAGCCAAGAAGAGAAGTTGAAAGACGTCAAGTTTCTCAGTTTGAGTGGGAAACATGTTCGGCTTTTAAATCAGTGAGAAAAGTTTGATTTTTTTTTTGATTTTTTTATTTGGTTTATTTATTAATTGTCATTCTAGTTTAATTATTTTACTCCCTATTTATAAAGATTTGTCAAAAAGATTTTGATAATTCGCAGAGATTTTGCAAAATTTTAGAGATTTTTCAAGATTTATAAGGGATTTTTTAAGGGATTTTTTAAGGGATTTTTGACTAAAGATTTGAGATTTGAAAAGATTTTTTTAGAGATTTTGTTTGACACGTTGAAGAGATTTTCAAGTTTGTCCAAACCTACAATTTTACTTAATAATATAGATATTGAAAAATTACCAAAAAAAATTAAAAAAATTCTGCCCACATCAATTTCTTTTGGATAAATAATTGTTTTATATTTATTTAAAAAAAAAAAAAAAAGTCTCTTCCGTCTCCCGGAAGTTTCCTGGAAATGAAACTAGAAATTAATTTCCAATGACCTAAACAAAATTTTTTTATTCTATGAAGTTTTTTGATTTTTGTTTAGACGTAAAATTGTTGTGATGGCGTTGATTGACAGAAACATAAAATGGCAAAATTTAAATAAGTAAAAAAAAAAAAAAAAAATGATTATATCCTAGGATGTAAATAATATATTCACATTTATTTATTTTTGTTTTTTATTTTGTAGGACTGCGAATGATCAGTTACCGATAGCAAAAACGGTGTTGAAGAACGGGTTGCCGAATTGTGAGTGTTTATCGATGAATATGCAGAGAATTGATGGAGAAACGATGAAGTTGATTGGGATCGGGTGTCCGAAGATTGAGTGTTTGAGTTTCATGCATTCATATTTGAAGGACATGGTGCGTTATTTTTTGTGTTAAAACTAAAACTGTTTTAATTAAAATTTTATTTTAGCCGCTTGTTCAATTTGGAATGATGTTGGAATCGTGTAAGAACATCAGCGAACTTTGTCTACACAACACGTGTTTCCATTTTAAGGAGAATCCATGCGTTGCTATAGCGAAATTGAATAGTAATTTTAGTGTATAATAACAGGGATGGTAATTTGAATTCGTATTGGAATTGGAATCGGAGAAATATTTGAACTTTTTTTGCTATTGGGATTTAAATTAGTATTTAAATTTGAAAAATAATAAAAATTCAAATTTGAATTCCAAATTTATCGAATTGCCATCCCAGATAATAGTAAAAAGTAGTAAAATTATTATAAAAAAATTTCACTTTTAGACTTAAAAATCCTCACTTTATCCACATGTATCCTTTCATCAACACACATTAGTCTAGCTGGTGAAGTACCTGAAAATATAGAAACAAATATAAAACCATTCGGAATCCAGCAACGAAAAGGATTGCCAAGCAGACCATCGGTAAATTCATTAAAAAAAATAATAATTATAATTTATATATGAAATACAGTATTTATAAACTTTTTTTTTTTATCAGGACAGTGAAATTCAAACATCTCGCTTGTACCCAATAGTTAAAAATTGCAAGAAAATTCACACTTTATTAATCCGAAAAGAAAACTGCCAATACGATTGCGTGTGCGAAACGTTAACAACGTTGGTGCGAGATTCAGCATTATATTGCATCTCGGAATTGAGGAATTTAAAAACCCTCGAACTCGGAGAAATGCCTCAACTTCGAAACGGTAGATTTCTACCTGAGATATGTAGTTCGTGCGAATTACACGATTTACGCTTAGTCGACATCGGACCCAAGGGACAAATGGTTTACCATGATTCACTGGTTTCGGCATTGTACGCGTGTACAAAATTAAAGCATTTAAAGTAAAATATTATAAATTAGTATTATTTTATAAATTTTTTACGAATTTATTTTTTTTAATAGAATTGAACAAAAATATGATATTCGACTTCAATATCTAGGGCAGCCTTTATTAAATTGTAAGAAATTGGAATATTTAGAAATTATATCTGAAGGTGGATTACATTACCATCGAGTTAAAGAAAATCCGATAATTGAGATTGTGACGGGGGTATTTTTTAATATCTGCTATTTTTATATTTTTAAATTAATTTTTATTTAAAATTTTTTTTTTTTTAGTTGCCCGAATTGATGAATTTATATCTGATTCAGCCGACAACAAAAGAAGACTGCAAAAAAACAACAAACCGTTTAGAGCAGTTGATGAAAAACGTGAGACCGGCATTTCGATGCGAAGTCGCTAGTTGTCGGAGACACGGACTTATTAACGAAACTCGAAAATTTCCCATTTATTTTAGAAAATAATTGAAATTATTTTATTTACAGTATACTGTACTGGTACGTATTTATAATTTCGTGTAACGAACGGAATTAAAATGCCTCGATATGTTTGATTCGTAAATATTTTTTTTTCTCGTAGAATTGCGTGAAAATGTAAACAAACGTAATCATAACATTCAGTCACGATTTAATATATAAGGAATAAGTTGAAACAGCTTTCGTTTATATCAATTTACACATTACGAATTTCTACATTTACTCGTTGCATTTCTTTCGTTTAAAATGATGAATTTTGGAGAGTAACAATGTGGATTTTGAAAGGAGTGCCTGATTAAATAAGTGGAAATTAATAAAATGTGGAAAAAATTTAGTTATAATTGAGTGAATGATGTTTAGATTTACATTTAACAATAAACAAGTTCAGGTTACTTTAAACTTTATTCATTTTTAAGTAAAGTAGGCAGTGAAGATAAAATTTCGAGATCAGTGCCGATTTTTTTTCAGTTTTTTAGAGTCTGTGTAGAAGATGTGGAAGAGTTGCAAAAATTCGTTGTTCTTGAGTATCTAAAAATTAAAAAAAATTAATTGGAATTTTATTTTAATGATTTTTATTTTATTAGTTTTAGTTTTGTATTGTGTATATCGATATTTGCGAAGACTTTGGTTTTAATTCTCCCACTTTATGGCTCAGGGTTTCTTCGGCGTTTGGTAAACCGATGATTGCAACTGACGCCTGCCGGTCTGTTGATTGTTTGTGGCCAAGGAGTTTGTTTACGAGTTGGTCTCGGACAGTGGCAGTTTAGAGACTTTCCTCTAAATTATCTCTTAGAAAAAGTGAAAATTTAAATAATTTTTTAAAATTTCAATTTTTCTTAGCAAAAAAAAAAAAAATAACTTATCGAGTATATGTCTCACACCAAAATTCATGGTTTTTTGTTTCTGGCTCTATCGATTGCATCCTTTCGCTTCAATGCTTTGAAAATCAATTAAAAACAGTCATTATAGAAATATAAATTTAAAAAAAATCGTGAATTAATACATAGACTTCCACTTCCGGAACTTTCCTAGTCAGCTGCAGTGCTCGAATGCACCACCGAAGTTCTTGGTCTAACGCCTCTCCAGGAATTCGGCAATTGTTCCACATTCGTCTATACATGTCGACACGTTGCTGGGGGTTGGTCTTTTTCAGTGGACGGTGTGGCTCACCATCCATAACTAAATATAAATAAATAATATTTTGAAATTTTGAAAATTTATTAGAATTTTTTTTTTTTTTTTTTTACATGATGTTGGCAAAGTATCTTATGAATTCGTCGTAATAAAGATTAGCTTAGGCTCTCTTTCTCGCGGTTGTTGAACTCACGCTCGACTGAAAATGGAAATAATAATTTTTTTTAATGTTTCCTGTAGATTTTTTACGGTATGTTTTTACCAAATTAGGCGATTTTGCAGTAAGGGGTAACTGTTGATATCAAAGGTTTCTGTTTGATAAACTAGGTTTATCCGTTTGATAAACTAGGTTTATCCGTTTGATAAACTAGGTTTATCCGTTTGATAAACTAGGTTTATCAGTTTGATAAACTAGGTTTATCCGTTTGATAAACTAGGTTTATCCGTTTGATAAACTAGGTCTATCAGTTTGATAAACTAGGTCTATCAGTTTGATAAACTAGGTCTATCAGTTTGATAAACTAGGTCTATCAGTTTGATAAACTAGGTCTATCAGTTTGATAAACTAGGTCTATCAGTTTGATAAACTAGGTCTATCAGTTTGATAAACTAGGTCTATCAGTTTGATAAACTAGGTCTATCAGTTTGATAAAC
>JAQFZP010002180.1:0-14784 GCA_034695745.1 Geophilus truncorum | reverse complement strand
ATTTTATAACTCGAGAAATTACGAGTTTCAACATTTACTATACATTTTATAACTCGAGAAATTACGAGTTTCAACATATGTACCAAGCAAAAAATGAAGAATTTCACAACAGAGTCCAAGCTCTTGAGCAGAAATGGATCTTTTGAGTACTGATAAGAAGAAAATTAGTGAACTGATTAATTATTTTTTTAAGAATAAGACTTCTCACTTAGAAAATTAATGTTCTGCTAAAGCAATGGCTAGGTTAGGACAATCAAACAATCCAAAGATTAACAACGGTGTGAGAGGGCGGAAGTCCCCGCCTGCGCCCGCGCGCGCTACGTTTTAGTTAACCGTGACCTAAGCGTCCCAGTGACGCCGCGCGGGGACTACAACACCAAAGATGTCGTCATGTGCGTCCGAGCTTACGTGGCAGAGTTTAGCATTGCTCAGCAATACCAGAACGCCCTGGTGACTTTCAGTAATCTGCGCAACCCTCCTCCGGCTGGCATCGCCGAGATTCTCCACCGCATGAACCCACCGAAGGGTTTCTGGGACGTCACAGACAAAGGTTTTTCGCCCAGAAACATGTCGCCTTTTGGGAAATATCGGACGAGCCCCGACGGTTTTTTCGCGGAACCGGCCACGCTGCGACAACCCGTGTGCTATAGAGGATACAGTAACAACCAGGGAATTTTCGGCCGTGCAAACAGGCCATTTAGTTCGCCGAGGAATCTACGCCAGTTGCTACAGGCCAGAGCCGATGCGTTGATAGCAGCCGGCTAGCAGAACTTAGTCCAGGTCAAGGAAAGGAGGGGAGTATTAACGCACGTGTTCCCCTTTTTTACCTCACCCCGCCCTTTCTGGCACTTGTTGTTACAGTCTAGCAGCATATTTTCAAGTTTTAATAATTTTTTTCTTTATTTACAGAAATGTCTACAACGGTGGGCCCTAAATCATCTGTAGTGCCATCGCCGTGTTGTCGGTGACCACGAGTGTGAAGTTCCTGATGGTCACTCCATCAGCCGAAAATTTGCATGTCAGCGCCAAAAATGACCAGCCCGCCGTCACATTGACTTCAAGACTGACTGCGAGCCTGCCTGAACCGAGCATCAACACCACCCACGACCTCTCACCCACCCTGAGAGCAGTTTCGGTGCCAACTATTTTCAAAACGATTTTGCCCTCGCGTGTGTACACGACCACTCTCGTTACCGTGGTAACGCTGCCCTCCCAGGGAACATGGCGCACCACTGAGAGCCTCAGACCCACTCCCCCAATGGAAATTCCTGAAAATGGGGCGCTGGATCCCTGTCCCTGGGATGATTGTGATGAAATGCCATATGACGTTCCACCTGTCTTTTAATTTACTCCACTCATTTTTTATTTTTTCATACCTCTATTTTTTAATATAATTTTGTTATTTTATGAAAAGAGCCTCTATTAATTAATCCACAGTCTGATATAGTTACAGATATATTATGCTTCTCTAGTTCTATTTTTATACATGTTTTTTGTCATTTGCACCTGTTCCTTGCATTTTGTGAGTGTTGTATATCTCCCAAAAAAAATAAAGTATTGCATTATTCATTCTCTACCCCCTGGTCTCGTGTTCTTTTTACAGAGAGAAGACACTTATTCGTTAAAGCAATTCCAGTGTGAACAGGGTATTAGGGACATCAATTACAGATTGTGAAGCTACTGACATCTTCGAATCTCCAGTAAAATTTTACCAAAGGAGAAATGCCAAAAGAAACTTGCCAGATTGCATAATAAATAATTTTCCAGAAAATGTGAAAAAGGATTTCTGGTTTATGATGGACCTGACCAAACTAAAATACTGGAAAGACATTTTAGCTGATAATTGTGGTGTGTGGAATCAAACAGGCACTGAGACTAAACATTACAAAGTAACTTGCAACTCAGATGGCAGAGCTATTGCTGTTGAAAAAAGTAAACACAAAAGAGACATTATTACCAAGCGAAGATCATACAAATATGAAATAACATCAGCCATTTTAAGTAGAGAACTTGAAAAAAATGAGTTTATTTTATCTAAAATAAAAACACATTTTACCAAGTTTGCCGTGAGAAACAGATTTTTTACTATCCAAACAACCATTTTTCAACTTTTAACTTTAAGATTAAGAAAATTGTTATACGAAAATTTGAAGGATTATTTAAGTTTAGAGATTTATTTGCATTGTTACTTTCATTTTTGTGTTTATGACTGTTTGCAAATGTATGGTTTTAGATTATAATAATTGCAGTAGTCCAAGAAAAACCTTTACTGTCATTTAACCTCATCTAATCTCTTAAAAGAGAAAAATAAATAAAATGTGTTTGTTAAAAAGGGTAGCAGAGGATGGTTCAGAAGTTCTAATTTATCAGCAGGCAAAGTAGAATATATTTAGGAGTCTATTTCACGGTTTTTGGGACATTTGGAAAATTTCGAAGATGGCAGCCCCCATGGTTTTTGATGTTTTGGTCCAGTAGGTTGCTAATCTCCAAGAAGGAGCAGCCATCCACTAATTTGGACATCATAATTGCAACAGGAAATAAATATTTACCTCTCTCGCAACAAACCAACGACGCTACCACTGCCAGATTCCCAAAATTAAAGTTAAAACCTGGTTCAAGAGGGTCAAATTACCTTGACAGTGTAGAAAGTAGAAAGTGTTTGTCCACTAGAGAAGGGGATGCAATAAGCACACCCCATTCGTGTATGTGGGTCAGCCACTCAGTTAGCTGCTGGTCTTCAACTAATAAAGACGTGTTGAGTCTTAATCCTGAGTCACTAAATTATTGCAACAAATCACACATTTAAGCAAGTGTATACTCGCTTAATATTGTTATTTTTCAATTTATGGCTCATTTTTTGAAATTAATGATGCCCAACCGTGAGGATGACTCCGAGAATGGCGGGAAATCACAGGTGGTACCACTCAACGACCTCAACTATGCAGACTGGGCCCTCGACAACCAGTTGCTGTTATAAAAGAAAGGATTATGGCTGATTATCACCGGTGCAGAGCTGTCACCTGGAGAAAATCCAATAGACAAGGATAAGGACCAGATTGCTTAAGATTGCCGCCAAGGTCGAGCACGTTCATACATATGCTAGAATGTGTCCAGACCACACTTTTAAGTGTTGATAAACTGGTTAATTGAGCACTATTTATTAAATTCTACTAGGTTTTAATTGCGCACTTTTAAGTGCACGCGCAAGGGTGTGGCATCATCCAAGCCAACAGCGAAGGAGGTCTGGGATTTGCTGACCCAATCCTACAAACCAGTCACTCGTACTTGCAAAGCCAAGCTGTAGAAGAAACTTGTAACTGTAAAAATAAAAGATTCTGAATGGATGACAGTTTATTTGACTAGAACTGATCAAATTGTTGCGGATTTGGCAGATGTGAACATTGTTGTGTCTGATGAGCTACATTGTTACCAATATTTGCAGTAACTTTCAGCAAAATATGACGTTTATGCTCAGCAAATTTATCACTGGGATAATGACAAATTTAAACCCAAACAAGTGAAAGAATCACTCCCGTTTCTGTGCAGTGGATTGTAGCGTCCTGACTCATCTTCAGCATAAACTAAGCTTTGAAACAATAAACCAAAAGACCAAAAGTACCACACTAAATTAGCTTTTAAGAGATTAGTATTCAGTAGGAATTAATATTAAAAGTTATGAAAAAATAATCGGGTATAATTAAAACCAAAGCCACACATTTAAGTATTAATATATGGTCTTATATAGAATATCACATGAAACACATGTAAGTAACATTAATTAAAACAAAAAGAAATATTACAAATATTAAACACATAGTAATTGATACCAAAGCCACACACACACACACAATTCATGCTGGTCTAACATGGCCAATAAAAAATGAACATAAAATTTTAAATTTTAAAAGTATTATTAATTGATTTAAAAGTATCAATTAACTTTTAAGATATTAGTATTTAATTAGCATTAATAATAAAAGATAATCAAATATAGTTAAAACCAAATCCACACATTCAAGTATTAGGAATTTAGCGATTTATACAAATGGAAAAAATAGTTTGTATCCGGTTAGAGTGGCCTCGACGAAGAAGAAAGAGAGTTGGCATTTGCTCGATTTTTTTTGCCAGCAGACAAAGAATATTTTTGTTTTCAATTATCATCGGACTCACTCACAAGTCAGTTTTCGCGATGACCACACATTCAATGAGAGATTGAATGATGTGCTAGCCAGTAATACAGTATATGATCTTATATCGTATAGAATATCACACGAAACACACGAATTTAAAATTAAGTAAAACAAAAAAAATTAAAAAATTACAGATATTAAACATAATTGAAACCAAAGCCACACACAATTTATGCTGGTCTTACATGGCCAATAAAAAATAAACATAAAATTTTAAATTTAAAAGTATTACTAATTGATTTAAAAGTATCAACAATATATTTAAATAAAAAAAAAGAACGTGACAAATTTCAATCAACAACTAAATGTAAGCACGCTTTGAAATGCAAATAATAACTATTATTATAATAACGTAGAATTAGCAAAAATAACAGCATATAGATAATTAATAAAACCAGTACCACACATATAAGCAGTAATGTGTGGCTTTACATGGCCACGTACTAAATTACATGAATTTAAAAATCATGAAAAATAGAGAAATAATTGGCTGCGTACATATAAATAATAATTGCAATTGAAACCAAATCCACATATTTACAAATATGTGGTTTTATATGGCCAAAATAAATAAAAAAATTACAAAGCAGAATAATAATAATAATAATATAATAAAGTAGAATTAATATTAATAAACTGTGTATGAAACCAAAGCCACATATTTAAAATATGTGCGGTCTTATATGGCCAAAATAAATGAAAAATTACAAAGCAGGATAATAATAATAATAATAAAGTATAATTATAAAGTAATAAGTTGCGTGTAGATAATAAATGAAACCAAAGCCACATATTTAAAAATGTGCGGTCTTATATGGCCAAAATAAATAAAACATTACAAAGCAGGATAATAATAATAATAATATAATAAAGTAGAATTAATATTAATAAACTGTGTGTAGATAATAAATGAAACCAAAGCCACATATTTAAAAATGTGCGGTCTCATATGGCCAAAATAAATGAAAAATTAAAACAGACTTAGAAAACTGAGGCAGACATGTTGAATTGTTATCAGCAACTGTAGACTCCACATTAAACATTGAACAGCATCAAACGGCCAACTTGAAAACATCCGACTGCGTGATGGAAATTACACTTTAAGACATCAACACGAACGTAAAATGCTGTACGGTGTAAAAAAAAAAAAAAAAAAAAAAAAAAAAATTAAAATCACAATTAATTATCTACTTTCATATACAAATATAGTTTTCCTTTAATTTTTTACTTACACTGTAAAAATATCCATTGAAGTTGTTAAGTTTCTTTTATAATTATGATGACTATAATTGATAAATAACTTTGTAGTATTAATTGAAGTAGGCGCCATGTTGGTTGCTGTTTGTGGCCTCCCGAGTCGGTTAATCTGTGTTCAATTAAAGAACATAAAATACAATTCCGCAAAAAAAATTCGATATCCACTAACCTTCCATGAGTGTTTAGAAAGATGAACGGCTACTTTAGATCATGTTAATCGAGAATTTTTTCATTTTTTTTCCACGTTTTTCAGGCTGCGTGTTTCGATGACTGCAAAGGCGACGAAGGCGACGGCGATTCTCGCAGATTCTCGCAGATTCTCGGACGCTTCCAGCTTCCAAGTTTCAGCGGCTGAGTCTTGATTGGTTGATTTAAACTAAAATGTAAAGATTTTTATTTTATTAATTTTATTATTTGGTTTTGATTAAAATTAAAATGATCTTATCAATAAAAAATAACAAATACTGTGATAAATCTTACTATTACCGTATTTTGTTTTTTTAAGGGATCAATGACATGAAAGCTTAGCCCCGACGTCAAAGTTTGCCACTAGATGTCACTAGCTTGCAGAGCCATGAGCCAGCATCAGGCGGAGGAAAGAAAAGAATGAGGAGTTGAAATGAAGACAAATTTGTAATTTTTTAATAAAAAATGATGTAAATTTGTGATTTTTGTTGACTTTATGGGAGAGGATTACTTTATTCATTTCAAAGTTGAACATTAAGACTCACGTAATAGACCACACGATGTCAACTGAAGAGTTCCCACTTGCAAACAACAAGAAATGCGGGTCCCTGCGGGTGATGCGGGTTTTACATCACATCAGATCACATGACACTGATAAGACTGATTTTTACTCCCTCTTTAGTTCCAATCACAAATAATAATAAACTTCTCATATTACAACAAATGATGTATTCTCGTTTTACAGTTAAAAACTTATTTACAAACAAAACTAAAAAAAAAATAAAAATTTTATCATGAAAAGTATTAATAATTGTAAGTTCTAAGTTTAGTAAATTTAAAAAATAAAATCATCTTTTATAGTTTACCTCCATCTGTCATTTTTCGCTTAATCTGCACGTCTGGACGTTTCACCGAAAAAAAAAATAAGGTAAGATTTATCACGGTATTTTTTATTTTTGATTGATAAGATCATTTTAATTTTAATCAAAACCGAATAATAAAATTTATAAAACAAAATCTTTACATTTTAGTTTAAATCAACCAATCAGAATCAGCCGTTGGAACGTTGGAACTTGGAAGTTGGAAGCGTCGTCGTCTTCGTCGCCTTTGCAATCCTCGAAACACGCAGCCACTCAGAAGAAGAACGCTACAAGAGACTATGTAAGAAACTATGTAAGAGACTATGGAATCCGCAGGCCCTTCCTGAGTCGCTTACACAGTGATGTCATTTTTTCTAGTTACAATTTCGTTTAATAGATAACACCAGTTACATTACAGACAGCAGACTATTAAGTTACCTCAGAACAACAAATTTGTAACCAGTAAACCACATTTTTATTAATCTTTAAAGTTATTGATGAATAAAATTTATATTTTATACGGTACATATATTTTAAAAACGTAATAATTTTATTGGCGATGCCGATGTCACAAATTGAATTATATTAATAGTGCGCTAAGTAAAAGTTAATTAAATTACCGTAATCAATCAGTACATTCAGCGGAAACAAGAATCTCATACCGGTACTTTTGAACATTATAAAGATGGACAGAATTCTAGCTTACAAACAACTCTACCCATCATAAAGCATTGACAAATTTTACAATCCTTTCCATTACTCGCCGTCCATTCCTCCTTCCATTCCTCACCGTTAGTGAATAACGAACCCTTGTAAGCACATAAAGTTGTTGGTAGGCATGTGTGGCGATCTTCTCTCATATAATAATCAAGTGGACAAGCACAATAATAGGATCCTAGCGTGTTGTGGCATTCGTGAGAACAATTGCCATTATTTGTATAACATTCATCGACATCTAGTTACAACCAGAGTTAATTAAAGTGAAAAGCTATAAGGAAGTAAGGTATTTACCATATTGACAAAATGTTCCATTAAATCCATTCTGACATTGGCATATTTGTGTTCCATTTTCAATAATGCATTTCTGGCCATTGGAACAAACGTTGCTAGAGCAAGTTTCTATATATTTCTCACACAAGTTGGCTGTGAAAAAACAATAAGAGATAAAAGTTTTGAAGTTAAAAAGACTATTAGGATTAATATTAAGAAATTAATCTTAATCTTAATTAATTCCTTCTACACAATTACATTCAGGTTCATAGGTAGGTCCTACGGTACAAGTTTCGTTGTATTGACAGGGATTTGGATTGCACATATCTATAAAATGATTACATGACATTAGTTTGAATTTTCAATTTTATTTACTTGTTAATTATACCAATGCAAGCCGAGTCATTGTTCATTTCTTCTTCTTGAGTGTAAAGTTTAGCACCACAAGCTACACAAATGGTTTGTCCCTGTTGAGACTGGTATGAACCTTTTGGACAAAAATTGCAAGGTTTGAATCCAGTAGGTGAGGATGATCCTGGTTTGCACTTAACTTAAAAAATTAAGAAAAACTAAGTTGAAAATACACACGAAGATGATACCGTAATAATTATATTACCTAAGCAATGTTGAATTGATTCTGCTCCAAGAAACCACGTTGATGTATTCGTCGGACAGAATTTGCACGAGATTTGACGTGGTAAATCCTGATAAAATCCTAAAGCACACTTTGTACACGGTTCCAAACCAGTTTCGGAATAATTCCCAGGACCACAAATCTCTAAAATGTAAAATATTTGCCATATTCGTAATAAATTAAATTAAAAGTAGTTACTTCGACAATACAATGAAGAAATAGAACCAGGATTATGGGTAAATGTGTTAAGTGGGCATTGGATGCATTGTGTTGACGCTTGTGTGTCTTGGTAAGTGTGATGTGGACATCTCGGGCATGTGTTGTTTTTGTAAAATGTGCCAGCTGGACAATTTACTAAAAAAGGGGGAAAAAATAGATTATCACAATAATAATAATAATAAAATTTAATTACGAAGAACATACTGCATTTCCCGTAGCCGTAAATTTGACCTATATCGCAAGTTGCAGTAAAGTTTTTTGCAACATTCAAGCCGTTGTCCGTAGCAAATTCGTCCACTACAGTTTGTAACCTTTTGTGTAGTTCTGCTTCAAGTTCAGCTGACATTTTGGACAAGCCGTCACTCTAATAAAATGGCTAATTTTACATGCAATAAAAGGTAAATTAAACTGCTGCTTTTTATTGAATTTTACGAGTTCATACAAATGAACTTAGAACTAAAACTCTTATGAATGCAGCGCGGTTCATTGTCATCATTTTTTGTTAAACTTTTGAAAGTGTTGACTAGTTTAATATTTTAAATTATTTGCTGTAAAAATCTTACCAGTGCTTCGTTTAAATTTGTATCAAACTTAGTCATCAAAATAGATTCAACACACAGTTGTATGTTTAGTCTTTTGAAAAACCCTTGATTCGTTTTCAACTCATTGCAATTTTTCTTTCTTCTGACTTCGAGTTGACTATTCCGTATTTGTGAGACGTTTATTCCTGAAATAAAATTCACTTTTTTTTTTTACCATTCATGGCACTTTTACAGTCTTTCTTAGGTAACATTCGTAATGAACATAATACTAGAGCAATCCGGCCATGTTTGTGTCGTCAACTCCCAGTCTGCAGTGCCTCCCTTCACAAGACACTTATAAACTGGTAATGGAACTTCCGTGAAATCAAAACCATCGTCACAACTGACCCTGCATTCTTGACCCGTTTTAGGAAATCGTATTTTATTGCAATTCAGAGTTCCATGCAGTGGTGGACGTCTGTACAGACATTGATAAGCTAAAATGATAAATTTTTTCAATTTGAAACACCCGTAATAACTTACACTAGTGATTATTTAAAATATGCTTACGGTTTAAGCGAATTTCAAACACACATTCGGTCGTGTTGTCGCTGCCATCACTAGCAACGTATCTAATTTTGTGTGTTTGATTTGGGGCTAATTTGGTTTTTCTTGGTATGTGCGACCGAAAGATTCGAATGTTATCTGAAGTGTTCTGCAAAAATATTTAAAATCATTAGTTAATCAAATTAGGTTTTAATAACTGCATTTCTTCATTTGTAACAATTTGTTTACATCAAATTCAGGCTCATCCCAATCAACGGTAATAGGATCAGTGTCTGTGGTGTAATGGTCTGCCGGTTCAGGACAAAATTGAACTGTTGAAGGACTTTCGTCTTTAAAATTAACAAAATGTAGTTGTTTAATTAAGAAACTTAAATTAATCTACATTTTATCGTACCTTTAACGTGTATTGTAAATGAACAAGTGGCTGTATTACCACTTCGGTCTTTAGCTTGATAAACAAGTTTGTTGTCACCAAGAGGAAATCTATAAGGTGCTCTAATTTTTCCCGTATTGATTTGGAACGGTCGGAACGGTGGATAAATTAGTTCAACTTTAGGACGCAAACCTAATCAGAAAACACTCACTTGATTATCTAGACTTGAAATGTTTCTAATTATCGATACCATTATTATCTGTTGCCACCGGATAATCCCACGTAACTGGCTCGCTTACTTCCTGATTTAGTTGACGTTTTGCATTGATTGACTTGGGGCAAGTGATAACAGGTGGCTCGTTATCTAGAAATTAATTACAAGCAAAAACACATAGCACATTTGATTAACAAAAAATTTACCTTTGCAAGTAAAGCGCTCATATCCGTCCCACCCAGTTTTATTACAAATTATTATGCCATATGGCAAAGATACGTTGATGGTATTCGATTGAGAGAATCCTTCGTAAGCATAGCCTTCTTTGCAATAAATGCTATAAAATGTGTAACATTGCCATATGCACTTACTGAAATTGGTGCAATCTTAAAGTTATATTTGCTTACCGGCAATGCTTATTGTATGGTTGAAAGTCATAGCCACATTCTTCTGGCTTCAATGTTGCCAACCTATTTACTCTTATTGGATTACATCGAATAGCTTAAATAAAACAATATTTTGTCTCATTTTTATCTTTTTTGAAAATTTTCAATTCTACTTACGGTTACATCGTGAGTTTTCAATATTTCTCCATATTCCAGTCGCTTGACAATTTATTTTAACACCACCTCCTTTTGGAGATTTATAACCCGGATTACATTTCAAATTACAGATCGTGTGCCCGACTTCGAGGTCTACTGAGTTGCATTCAAAGAATCCGTTTATCGGATTCTTTGGTGGTTTGCAGCGAGCCTCTAAATAATAATAAAAAAAAACAAATTTACAGAGGGAAAAACATTTGTGTTATTTAATTTCGAACGAGCTGCAGTGCTACTTCCGGTTGATAGAAGACTTTGTCACGACCAGTTGTCTGAACTGAGGATTTTTCGCGACGAGTTTTCTTCGTGAGTGAGCAGGTTGCGACGAGTCAGTTCGTGAGGGAAAGTCGCGTGGGGGCTTCACACTTCAAACGTCGCATGCGGAAACAACTAAATTTGTTAAAGTGAATTTACCTAAGTTTTACGAAGCGCTTCAAAAGCTACAAAGGGGTCAGAATCGAACGCAAATTTGGGTCTAACAGAACCATCTACCTGATAAAGTGAGTGGCCAAACACAACGTTTCCCAAGCAAAAGGCAGAAAAAGAGTCCGAACCCTAGACTGGTTTTCCTGTTATTTGGGATCAGCTTAAAGGAGTTATTAGGGATCTTACAAAACCAAACGTATCGTGACATAAACTGATAAAACGTATAACTTTAACCTGAAATTTCTCAACGATGCAAACGTCAAAATATAAAACTCTTAACACCATTCGATTCATCGTGAGCTGGAGAATCGAAATCCGTCATAATTTTTACATTTTGTCGTTTAATCATTGCAATATTTAAGGTTAAAGTTATACGTTTTATCCGTTTACGTCACGATACGTTTGGTTTGGCAAGATCCCTAATGATTGAATAGGCCCTTATCGAATTATGAGGAAAAAGTATCTATCCCTTTACACTTTTAAAGGGGAGTAGAGCAATCGGTCAATCATATATGAAGTCAGGCGATTAACTGATCACGTGATAAGAAAGAGTTATTTTAGCCAGCAAGAAACCTTAGCAACTTTTGATTGAATATCTATTAATAGGGGTCAAGGGTGAAGAGTAAAGATAGCCAAATGAGTCCGAGAGATAGAGAAATTATTTATAGTGAGGAATGCGGAAGAAGAGTTGACATTAAAAAAGTAGGGTGGGAAGAAAATGACTCTTCACCTAATCAAGCGCTAAAGTAAAAAGTAAAAAGTAAAAAGTAAAAAGTAAACAAAAATTATAAATGAGGGAGGGGGGGTTCCAACATAAGTCTAAAGTCCGTCTAAAATTCAGATGACACACAGCTTTAGGTAAACAATCTCAACCCATAAAATTTTATATATTGAATCCAACCGAAAATGTCATTTTATACCGTTCCAAATTGTATTGAAATAAATACTTTCACAATGAAATGGAGTTCCGCTCCATTTTCCCGGAAAGAGGCAAATTCGATCAGGTCTTTGAAGTTGTCTTGACTTTTCTTGCAAGCACTTTGGTTCACTACCATCGTACGGACAGTATCCAGTATCGCACCAGAAAGTGCATTCATTATTTAATCCTGTACCACATATTTTTGGTTCGAGATGACCTCCAATTGGTGCCTGTAACTGGGGACATCTAGCGACTGTAAAGAAATTGACAGAAAGGCTAACTTGTACGATTAAAATGAAGCTGATGAAGCTGATAGAAATGTACTGCTTCATCTGAAAATAAGAAAAAAAACGATCAATTACCGTACCATAAGTGTTGTCTTCATTTCTCTTTCATTTCTTTGTACCTCTCTGAGAGCTGAAGTTTCAATGTGAGCAGTGCGCTATTAACTATTTTTATCTAAACAAATTTACTGCACTTTAAACTTCGTCAATATTTTAATTTAAAACTAGATTTACTTCTTGAGTTTGCATAAAACAAATTGTGCAAGTAATCAGGCAGTTAAAACTTTGGATTTCCCCTTTTATTCGATAAGATAACATTGTATCAAATTACTTGACCATTGGTTACAAATATTTGTACTGTATTAATTGAGGTGATATCATTTTTTAGTTATAATTTTCCTTGCTCTTTACGATGCGAACATTAATTATGTTACAGTAAAATAGAAATATTTCGAAATTATTTTTATGGCACCACTTCCAAGATGTCAAAGGTTAGGTTAGGTTTCCTTAAAGAGTCAGATAAAGTAAACACATTTCAATTCAGATTTGAAAATAGAAAAAAAAATAAAAACATAATCTCAATGTTTTTAAGATTTATAAGTTTAAGCTTAAAATGCAATGCAACTGGTATGACTTGTATAAAAACAGGTATTTTATATAAAAAAAACTTTACTGCTTTGATTCATTACGCAGATCAGTAGCAACGTGATGAAATCATCAAAACAAATTTACTAATTAAGCGTCTAACCACAATAAGAAATAATAAAATACACTGAGGTTCGATTTAAAAACAATTTCATAACAGATAACATCACTCACTATTGAAGTGGAAAATATTTAATTGCAGTTTATGATGTGCAATTAATTCTAAAATTTTATTTTCTTATAGGAAGCGTGTCAGGGATCGGGGGGCCCACTCTACCCACCAAATCGAGGAATTTTGATTTTAAGGCTTCCTGTTCCCTCTTCTTTTTACTCTTGGTTTTCTCTGGCGGAGGAGTTTGACTTGGTTTCGGCGGTGGCACAGCTGCTGAGGTTTCCGTGAAGTACGATCGCGGGTGGTGAGTGATCTGGGACCCGTAGCCCTCGAGAATGGTGGTGCTGGAGCCCGCGGCACTTGAGGAGTTGTCGGCCGGAGGAATTACCTGGACACCAGTCCGGGCTCGGTGCCAAGAATTGATGTTCCAGGTGTGTTCAGCTGGAATGATACACGCGGTATTTCTCGATGTTGCGGGTCCTGTCTCGGAGAGTTGTCAAGTGCCTTGTGGATCGGTACGCCAGGAGGCCGGTGACGAGTCGCGGGATTACGCGGGCCGAGATCGCGGGAGTAATTGGCATCTCCTCGGTTTCCTCGTTGGGGAGGGTATGCAGCTGTCACGGAGTGTGGCGGTCCGAAGAGTATGGAGAAATGGCATGCAAATATAAGCAAAGAAAATGTTAACAAGGAGAGCTTTTCAACTGGGAAATCATGGATTGTTACGAAATTAATACCAAACAATCATTTCACAAATTACGATTCGATTGAACGGTGTCTTGTCTTGAGAACGTAGTTGAAAAATGTTCCAAATGGTTCCAGGCTCTCATTATATTTGGATAAAGTGTTAACCGCATAGAGGATGTCTGGTCGTATCATCCTTGCAATAAATAGAAGAGATCCTATCAGTTGTTTGTAGGGCAATCTTATGCTTTCTTCTTGTATCATTGTTGTGGAATCAATAACTATACCAACTTCTTCACCATATCGATGACAATCGCGTTATTCTTGCTTAAAAGTAGGATGTCGTACGTAGACCAATACTATCGCATCTCACTTTCATCTGTAGACACATTGGCATAAGTCCAATGCGATAAATCCAATTTTTTGAAGTTCTTTGTCGAGTTCCTTCCACCAACGTCTTCCAGTGGAGTCCATAGAAACTCTTTTCCAACTTCCAAATGTGTCCAGGCTTCTGTTCAAATCTCTTGGGTGGGTGCATGAAGATCTCTTCAGACAAAGATCCATACAGGAAAACGCATTTGACGTCGAGGTGTTTGTCTATCCATCTTCCACAGACAACTAGCAATAGAAACATCATTTTGACTAGTGTGAAGTTGACTACTGGATTATATAGATTTCTTGGAAATCTTTACCCTTGACTTGTTCGTATCCTTTGGCAACAAGTCTTGCTCGGTTGTGGACGATTCTGCCTTCCTCATCTCGTTTTCAGATGTAAATCCACTTATTTCCTAGTGTTTTGGTATCTGGAATAGATTTGACTACTCTGAAAACTTTCCTCTTTTTCAGGATTTGGATTTCGTCCTTTATGGCTTCTGTCCATTCTTTGGAATCATTTGCTTTTATGGCATTTTCAAAAGTGGTTGGATTTTCCGTGTCATAACAGTAGAGGCCAAAGTAATGTGAATATTGTTCTTCGACTGTATTAGGTCCAGGGAGTTCTGAAGTAGCTCCATCAGTAGACCCTTTCTTTCTAATTTCGAGATTTCCTTGTGGAATTTTGTGTCGAAAAATCAAACTCTGAAATGTCCAGATTCCAGATCAAGCCCT
>JAQFZP010002179.1:0-14793 GCA_034695745.1 Geophilus truncorum | reverse complement strand
CCCTCAGGGTAACAATATAGGAACTACGGTAATCAGTTGTTGCTGCTCGTGTTTGTTGCAGGTGATTTTGAAGTATTTTAAAGATTTTGAATTTTGAAGTAATTAAGTAAAAGCGCTGTTAAAATTATGACTGAAAATGGGATTGTTGAGGTACATTTAGACGATCCGCACAATTTGCCAGAGTGCGTCCAACATTTATCACACGGTAAGTTTTGTCTAGGACCCAATATTCGGTCTTAGGTTTTGTTAAATAACTGTAAATTTAACAATTCTTCACCTGTTTTAATTTTATTGCAGAAACTTCTCAAGACGAAGATATTTCGTTAAAGATGGATGTGGAATTTGACGAGGACGATGAAATAGATTTTAATCTGCCCGTAAAAGTAAATATTAATTGTAGTAGTGTTAGTTCTTTAAGTTTTGTTTATTTATTTACTCATTTTCACACGATTTATTTTTATAGCAAATATTAATCGCTATGCACCAAGCATTTGCTCACCGTTTGGATACAATAGACCAGCAATTGGAACATTTATATCAATATTCACACCATTTGGATCAAAAGATGGAGGATATTTCTGCAAATGTTCGAGATAATAACCTACAGTATGCTCTACTGCACAGTTTTACCTTACATAATAATATCTAATGAGTTTATAATTTTCTTTTGAAGAATGACTTCAAAACGATCAGATCAAAGCGTCATCGTTGGATTATCCCCAACATCAACAAGTGTCGACGGCACAACATTAACCCAAGCAACTTCTTTCTCTGCATCCGTGGGACCAAACTTAATCCCATTAAGACTGAATGCCGAAAACGATTATCCAAACGGCTCATGGCTTGGTGACGAATCGAACCCAGAAACGAGGGTTAGATGTGAAATTACACCATCGTAAGAATTTCTAAAATTAAATAATTCACGAAAGGTTTAAAGTTTGAAAACTTTGCAATAGAAATTTATTGCACATTAATACAACATGTCCTACACCCGAAAAAATGGCGCTCACATTATTGGATCATCTTTTTTCACGCGACATTCAAGCATGTTCAAATATCTCTGGCGTTGGAAAGCACAAGAAAAAACAACTGGATCCTTTATTAGTGTTTGGAATTCGATGTGAGTGGATGGATATCAGTACTTAAAGCAAAGTGTAATTAATATTGTTTTTTGTTAGGTCATCTTGTTCACAAATTTGGAATAGCCGAAAAGGATTGGCATCGAATTAAACAAAACATGGACTCCAAATGCAGAACAGCATTTAGAAGAAAACAAAAAGGAATACCGGTTAAAACATTACCAACCAAGGTCATCGAACATCTATGAGGAAAATAATGAAAATTTAAAATAACAAATTTCGAATATTTCATTATTAATTCCAAGATGTTCAATTCTTGCCGAGATATTGATACTTCTTACTTTTACAGATGTTAGATTCCGAAAACGAAGCCAGTATGGACCACATGTCGGACAGTGGTGAAGCTACTGATCTCGACCAATCTCAAACCATTACCCTCGAACCTGGAGCGATTGGTGTGGTTGAAGAAAGTGATTTGACGAATGTGATGCAAGGCGCTCAGGCACGAATTAAATATATGGTAATGACTAAAACAATGTTATGTAAACATCAAATTATTTTTGATCGTCAGGTCATCCACACGACGGAGGGCGACATCCAAGTGCTGCACGCGACACCAGAGCAAATCGCTCAAATACAACAGACGCATCAAATTCAAATATTAACGAGTAGTCATGTAATTGCAACAACCGAAAGACAAATCATTCAACAGATATCTGACTCTGAAACATCGCATTTACTGCACGATGATGATACGCATGAAGAACTAACCGAAGATATTTAAATTTTTTTTCCTTAACTATTTCAGTGTTTAAAGCAATGCATGTAATAAATACTTTACTTATTATTTTTATACGGTTGTCGCAATCCGTTTAATAAACCCGACCTTGAATGCATTTAGTAATTATCACATGCAATTGAAAAAAGGCTATAAATTTAATTTGACGTTAGATGAAATTTCATCTAGGTGTTGCAATAAGTTATAAGTGTTAGTTACAGGAAAATATGCATAGATAAGATGATGAGAGTGATTGCGGCGATATTACTCTGAAACATAAAATCAGCTGATGGTAAAGTAAGACTTACTTGTTAGGGAATTATATCAATTCCCACAACTTGATGCAATTAAAAGATACCTAGCATCAATTTAATGAGGTCTTAAATTACTTAGTATCTATGGCTAAAAAATAAATCGAGTTTATTCACACAATCGTATCACAAGTGCTAATTAAAAAAAATATAAATTCCAGGCTAATTTGATTAAGCATCGAATACCCTTACTTAAGGCTGAAAAGCTGTAGAAAGTGTTCCACCTTTTCTTTTAGCCTTCCACATAAGCATTTCAACGACTAAATAACCAAAAATGCCGACACCTAGCATGCCCGAAATGATGTATAATTTTGTGGTAATGCAAATCATGTCGTGGTATACGTAGCCGATTACAAGACCAATCGATTCCCACACTTCAAAATTGGCAAAACCAGCTTCTTTTTGCGTGTAGAATATGTAACCGTACATGGCTTGTATGAAATGAAAAGAAAGTAATTATTCGTTAGGCAAAACAACCGATATTCAAATGTGTAAATGTAAATGTAAATGATATTCAAATGTAATGAGTTATAAAAACTCATTAATGTGCATCATAGGTATGAAAACAAATATTTGAGAGAGAAATCTTACTCTAGTCCAAAGTTTCACATTTATGCATTGCAATTTGCAAACTCACCGAAAAGTTGGCTTCTCCACACAGCATCAGCGAATCCCCAGGCACCAGACAAAACATAAAATATCACAGGTGTTGTGGGATCAGGCTGCCAGAACAACATAACTGCTATAGCTGCGATGTTTATTGCAGTTCCAATGACGATGACGGGGGGACGATGTATTTTATTTGCCAACCAACCCCAAAGGAATGACGACAAAGCTGCTGTTATGCCATAGCAAATAATTACAAAACCAACATGGTGAATGCCCAGACTGCACGTTACGAACGCCTAAAATGGAAATAATAAATATTTAGAAATACGTTAAATAAAGTCATGCACATTACTGACTTTGGTAAAATCGCTAGACATGTAAGACTCAATTAATCCCAGAGTAAATGTAATGGGGATCATCAACAACATTTGGGGTTCTTTAATTAACGTGAACGTAGCCAAAGCTTGATGAAAAAGATGTTTTCTAGATGTATCTTCGCGGTTTATTGCCCTTCTGTTGTCCATGAATATAGAAACAAGTACCATCGTCACCAGACCCACTGCAACTGTTAAACCGTACAATGTGTACGCCTGGTGACTGACGGGAGAGTTTGGGTTGCCATTTCCAATCTAAAGATTTTAAAAATTATAAATAAAATTGATTTACAGTATAGCGTTATTTATTTACTGGAAGGTCAACAGGTGTCAGATTGGTCGATTTCGACGTTTTTAATTCTTGCGAGCAGTACTGATTGCCACAAATATTAAATTGTGATATTTTCTCTTGAGTTGTGCTATCTTGAGTTAAAATGAGTGACTGAGTTAAGTTGCCCCAAATCCTTGCAGTAAAAGTAGCAAATATGAATATTCCAAAAAATCGATTAACCACATCTTCCGTCGGTTGTTTCATCGATTTTGCATAAGCTATCGATAATTCAGTGACCAAGGTCTAGGAGAACAATAAAAATTTTTATATAACGTGTTTTTTATAATTAGTCTATTCTTCTTTTCTTACATTCCCAGATGTTCTTGCGAGCCCATAGGCAATACCCATAAAAAGGCCTCCCGGAAGTAATGTATAATAGGAAGGGTAAAAATGAGATAAGTAATAAATAAAGGCACATATAATTGCTAGTAAAAAGGTTCTTTTGCAACCGAAGCGTTGAATGAAGTAAGTAGGAAAGAAAAGAGCACAGACAATGTTCATTGCGTAAATCGCAGCCAGTGATGCAGTTCCCAATCCATTGGCGCTGTTTAAAGAACTTTCAACATATCGAAGCATATCGTACGAGGTCATGACGCCCGTCACACCGAAACTAATGAGAATGAGGTTTTTCCATATACTTTTCTTTGATTCTCCCGGTTGACATGTTGATGTCTCTTTTTCCTTTGCGTTATTATTGGTTTCTTCATTTAAAACAGTGGGATTTATTTCACCATTTCCGGTTTCTGGTAATGTCGTTTCTTCCATAATATAAAAATCTAACAAAAAAAAAAAAAAAAAAAATGTTAAAGAGAAATTTAAAGCAACAGATTCAAATGTTTATCAGTAAAATGTGATATTTTTATTTAAATAACACCGCGGTGAAAAAAAAAGAGCAAAAGATGAAAACTTGTAAATAAAATAATTACCTTATAAAATTCCAAGAAACTTATGATGTAAAGTGAAACTTACAAGTTAAAGTCGCTTTTTACGTACTCGCCTGCATAGTTTACAAAATATTTTTTTCTATCAAGCAAAGCAAGTTTACCTCGCCTGTCTGGCGTCTGCTTCAGGTGTATCTAACAGGTACAGGGAAAGCGCAGACGCAAAACAAAAGTCTTTCTCAATCGCCTACGGTTGAAAACTCACACTAAATGACCTAAACAAACATTACCTCTCCTTTTATCTTTTACAGTGAACTTTTTTATGCGTTCCCGCGAATACTTTATTTCATGTTTCGTATTACTTCGAATTCAAATTCTCAATCACGTGTTTAGTATCACTAACACAGTATTGTCATTTTCATAAGGTGATTCTATTTTTATATGGAGTTTAACCGACACTTAAAACAAGTATGAAGTATTATGACTTTAAATTGCTCGTAAAGTATGTAACACAATTAAAAATATTTTAAATACGATATTTAAGTAGGTATTCAAATTGCAACGATGTCTTTTAAGATAAAAAAAATTTAAATTAATTAATTAGATACTTAAAACAAATATTTTTTCCACGAACTAACGGATTTATGCATGAAGATTATCTCTGTTTAATTGAAAAATATTTTTGTTTCCTTGAAATAATTGATGCATTAAAATGAGACGAGAAAATAATCCAAAACAAGATAACCATGTTTATTTTGAGAACTAAGTTACAGTTAAAAGTACATACAAATTAATTATGTATAAAAAGAAGCAAATAATCGTGTAAGAGGAAAAATATTTATAAGAGAATTATTAGCTACTTGTACAATTAGTTATGATTGGTCGAACTTTGGACATCGCGTTTCAGCTTTTGTTTAGCTCGCTTCAAATTTATTTCTACACCCACATACCCTACCAGGCCCAGAATCAACAGTCCAATAGTTATGTATATTTTGATTGGCATGCACAGGTATTGAGCCCAAGCAAAACCGATTACAAAACCAATGCATTCCCATGCTCTGTGGCAAGAAAAGGCGTCTTCGTGTTTATCTTTGAATACACGCGCGTACAAAGCTGTTAAAAAGTAATATAAATACATGTGTAAAGTTTAAAAACCAATTACGAACTCTTTTGTGAATTAATTTTACCGCTCAGTTGTGTCAACCAAACAGAGAGGGCAATGCCCCATATGCTGGCAATGACGAAGAAGATCCACATCTGCTCTCTACTCGGTACCCATAGCAACATAAAGATGAGGTCTCCCACGTTAAGAAGAACTGCACCCACAACCAGTGTGGGGCGACCGATTATTTGTGCCAAATAACCTGTAACGATGCATCCTAAGACTGTTGCTAAGCCATAGGAAGTAGCAACTAAGCCTACTCTGTGAATTCCAAGGGTACACGTAAGAAATGCCTGAAAAATGATATAGTATTTAGTATTTTTCATTTATTTATTTATTTACTAATAAATAACCTTTGTAAAATCGCCAACGAAAAATGATTGCACCAATCCGACATCAATAGTGATTACAATAAGCAAAAGCAAATTGTGATTCGAATGCAACTTTAAAGTCGAGAAGAGTTTAGATAAAGCTGAAACTGATCCCACGTCTGCAGCACTAGTTCTCAAGGGGTTCAGAAGAGCCGCGACGAGTAAAAGTGAAAACAAAGCAATTCCCAAAGCGATGGCACACAGAGTGTACAGTTGACTCAAGGAAGTGCCAGCAGCTCGCACAGTTTCTTGGGTCGCAGCGAGCACAGTGGAATTGCCTGACAATTAAGAATTACGTAAACAAAAATTTAGGATAAAGTAATAAAGCGAAAAATTGGGAAATTGCCTAATCGAATTAAGCCAGACAAATTGCGTCTGATGTAAGTAGAGCTCATTTATCAGCGAAATTTCTTGCTTACCCAAGGACTCGTTCCAATGCGTCAAAGGTTGATTACAGTAGGCTGCCCCGCACATCTCGCTCGGTAGTCCGTGAACATCAGACTTCGGGGTCAAAACCGCAGACGAAATTATATTGCCCCATATTTTTGCAGTCTCGATCGTCATGTAAAATATACCGAAAAAACGTGACACGGTGGCGGCGGGCTTCAGACCTTTGAGTTTGGCGTATCCCCCAGCCAAGTCGCTCACGCAGGTGTTCATGGTGGCCCACATGGCAGCAAAGCCCAAGCCCATGATGGCTGCCGCCGGGAGCAGAGTCCACCATGTGCCGTAAAAGTTGGCGGCGATGTAGAGCGAAATGCAGAACATTGATACGAACAACGCCCATTTGCAGCCGAGTTTTCGCATGAGCAATGCAGGTGCGAAGAAACACGACACCACTTGGGCGACGTAATCCACGGCCAACGCCATGGTGCCCAATCCATTTTTGCTGTATAAAGAGCTCTGTACATAAAAAAAAGAATTGTAGGCGACAAGCAAGCACAAAATGCTCACGCTGATGCCTAACAAATTCCTCCAGTAATAAAACACACGTCTGCGGGGCTCCAGGATGGCGCGAGAGTGGTGGTCGAGCTGCAAATGACTGCTTTCACCTTCCAAATACCAGACGGATGGACGCTGCGAGTAAGTGTAGTTGCTGAGCAAGGCAGCCGACTTCTGCTCCAAAGAAGGAAAAGACTGTGATCCCCGTCGACCCGGATTATATTGGCCCTGGGTGATCTGTGGACTTGTCCGAAGAGCGCTGAGGACGCACAGTTGAGTGGCGCTCAACCCGCCCGGCGGAAACTGACTATTTTTTCCAGTGGGAGGGCCCATTATAAAAATTATAAATATTGGTTTAACCCGAAATGTAAATTGCAATTTAAATGAAGCGATTGAAAACGACTGTGTTGTGCGCAATACTTCACCTGCGATTGTTTACAAATAATAAACTGTTTGTATAATTTAACACTGGAGTTGTGTAACTTGTTCTGCAAAGTTACTTTTTTAATGACATATTTTATTGTATGACTTTCACCTGATGTAGTTAAAACACACTAAAAAAAAAACAAAAAAAAAAACCCAACAAATATTGTCTTTTCAGTTATTTTCACAACTTAATATTTAACTGTTTAATGCAGACATGTGAGTTTTATTCAAAATTACTATGCAGTATTCAGAACCAGTAAAACCAGACGAAATTTAATTTAAGTACAAAAAAGTAGAAAATTTTTATTTTTTTGGGTTGCTAAGGTTTATGCAAATCAAAATAGTTAAATTGAATTATTCAAATGTCCTTATTAATAAAGATGTCGTTTGTAAGAAATGTGACGTAATTTATTAATAGAACTTTACAATTCAGTGACGTCATGGCGTCTGTATTGCCAAGAGCAACGGCTGCTTCGCCGAGAAAACAAACAACAATTCCCTGAGTGTACTAACTATTATTCTTGCAAAGTGGATGAAAACATGAAAGGAAATGTTTTTATCGTTCTTTCGTTACGAAATTAGCAATACACTATACATTACAGGTAAGGCGGACCTAAAATTAAATAATCACTCATAATTTCACCATAAAATAAGCACAAAATAAACTCTTGGATATAAAGTTAATTTTAATCTTATCTTAACACTTTAACTTAATTGAAATACTGATAGAAATCAAATGGAGCAAATTCTTTTAGTATAAAAAACGAAAATAGTCGATTGGGAATTTGAAATATTGATTTATTCATCTCTCAGTTATTTATTTATTTATCACCCCACGCGACCTAATTTTGTAAGCCTTTTTAGGAGTTGACTAAAAACATTTAAATTACAGGTTCCAGTGAGTGATTGAGTGATTGGAAACTAGACATTAAAGAAATGTGGCAATGCCATGTAAAACTTTCATCACTTTACAAATTCATTTCAAAACATCAATCGAAAAATGACAGAAGACAGTTCGGACAAATTCAGCATTTACCTTCAATTATCAGCCATCAAACGCGACCTCGTCATTCTTTCGGCGGGGTTTGCCTTGCTGTATGCTGGCATGGGCAGCTCCGAAGACATTCAACTCGCTCTTAACTCTGAAAAAAGTCTAGGTTTAGTTGTTCGTGGATTATTCCTCATTTCCCGTCTATTCTCTTGCGCTCTTTTACCCGTGATATCAATAGATAAAGTAGGAACCAAGGGAACATTAGTAATTGCTTATGGAACCCATTTGGTCTACCTTCTGGCCTCTTTGGATCCACGTTATTCGACTTTAATCCCGTCTGCTGTTGGTGCGGGAGTGACCAGTTCCTTGTTGTTGACATCAATGAATGTATACATAGCTAGTTTATCAATCGTTTACGCGAAATACTCAAACGATGAAACCTCTGGAGAGGCAACAATATCCAAGTTTTTTGCACTTTTTTATAGCATTGTTTATTTTTTCGTCAGCACTTCTGGAATATTTTGTTCTGTTGTTTTAAGTCCGAATGCACCGGCACACATCAGTGAGAGTCAGATGAAGACTTGTGGTTCCATGTATTGTAGTGAAGGGGATTTGTATGCCGAAGAAGAGTGTATTAACGCATTGACGTTGGATGAATCAAATTCTACAACTTCTGCTAATGACAAATGGTGCAAAGTACCTCTATATATCCGACCATCTTCAGACTCAGCGTATATTTTAGGAGGATTGTATATCTGTGGAGCATTTATGGGGTTTCTAGTTATTTTGTGCACGGTGCGTAATTTAATAACGGGACAAGTGAAAACGATGTCTGCAGATCCAGCGAACCGAGTAACATTGTTCCGTCAATTTGTAAACAGCTTGGGAGCAACTTTCGACATTCTCCGCCAGAACCCTGCAATTTTTCTCTTGAATTTCGCTGCCTTCGGCTATGGGACAGTTGAATATTTTCTCATGTATGATTTTATAAAGGTTAAAAAGTTGTGTTATTAAATCATTTAAATTTTTTTATTAAAAAATGTTTTTCTTTTCGTTCCCACAGGCCTTCGTTCTTTGTGCTGCTGGGTATCACCTACGAGGTTACCTACTTTTCACCTTCGCTTTGGTTGCATCAGGAACGAGTTTAGGCTTTATATTTATTTTCAACACCTACTGCCGGTTGTGGATGCTGGGGTTGTCCACAATCTTTGCTTTCATTTGCATTTTACCCCTATTTGTGTGGGCTCCCACTGATGGAACTAAGGGAGTCGCTTTTGTTTTAGCAATTTTGTGGGGAATTGCTCATTGTATTTGGAATGTTCATTTAACTGGTAATAATGAAGTGCACCTTATAGAATAATAATAAAATTAATTTAAAAATAATTTTTTTTAGGTTTGTATGGAATATTGGGACGACGTCAGTTGAGTTCTTTTTTCGCAAATCTCGTTTTCTGGTGGACAATGGGTCAGTTTTTAGGCTTTGTTTGGTCTGACTTGCTCTGTATACGACATAAATTGTACATCTTATCTCCACTGCTCGCCGCTTCGACTGTGGCCCTCGGAGCTCTCGAAGTGTGGATACGAGCGCCATCTCTCATCAAATCGAAGAAAATTGCTCCTTTAATTTCTTCAATGAGGGGGCAGCCCGAGGGTTCGTCGAATAAAACAGTAAATAAAAAATCGAATGCTGTTGCTATCAATGAAATTGACGGTTCCAACCAGGATATCGATGAAAATGAGCGCAAAACTGCTGGAGATGATATACTAAAAATCAGAGAAACTTCTCCACCTGACCCTAGACTTGCGCCTTCTGCACCTCCACCTTCAGATGTAGACAACATGTCTCTTATCGAGCGTCAATCACATACTGAATCTGATCAACTAGATCCAGAACTATCTGACGAACCAGAACACGAACCCGAACCAGAACCCGAACCCGAACCCGTACCAGTACCCGAACCCGAACCCGAACCAGAACCTGAACCGTCGGAACCAGAACTTAGCGTAAAAGATACGGTGGCTAAAGATGCCGACCACTAAATGTTATTTTATTTCTTGACTCTTGACCCGTTGCAAATTGCAATAAGTGTTTTAAAAAATATATTCTGTAATTCTAATTGTGTCAAATATCTGTTTACAAAAAATGTTGAATTTCTTGTTAACCCAATTTACGATAATTACTGTAAATAAAAATACAACAATCGAAACTGTCAATCATTTATTGCGATTCATACATTTCTATTTTTTTTTAACTTCTAAATCAATAAAGTTAATAACAATTCCAACTATTTGTAAGCAAGCAGTTTATTATCTCTGACTCTGTCACCAGTGATAAAGCATTAATAAAAGGTAAAATATGAGGTTACTAATTGATATAAAAACCGCGTTTTTTCGTATCTAACAAACAAGATTGGTCCGTTTAATAAATTAGATCAGCAAACGTTAGATTAAAGTTCGCGGAAGTACGCTTACGAAATTGATCGAGTAAATGAGTATTAATTTTGAAGAAAACTTTGATAACTGGACCGGCTGAAGTTGAAAGGAAATATATATACGGATTCAAAATTTACCAATTCCGTTTCTCATTTCCTCTCGTTGTGTTTGGTAAGTATTTTACATAAGATTAAACCAGGATGTTTAGTAATGCTTGAATATGAGCTTTACGACCGAGACCTTGAATTCCCTGCTCTAACAGTTCATGTAAATGCAAACATATGGGTTAACAGTTACAGTTGACCACAGTTCACAAATAATTTTTTTTTTTTTAAAAAAAAGAGCAAAGAGAAACTGCAGAAAAGATCATTTATACATGTCAAGATGTTGAAGAAATTTTAAGTGGCTAACGGACGACTGATGGAAATTCCCTTTTTTTTCTGTCTTCAGAAATTGCCTCGACCTACAGAAGTTGACCTAGAAATACAGCTATAACTCTTCCGCATTTACTGAGTGCAGACGAGGTAAGTTTTCCTCTTACGTAATATTATAACAAAATGTAAAAACCCATGATTTGACATCATTTGCATGGCTAATTCAGTTGTTTTAAGCATTGCTACTTTAACCGTGCAAAACCAGTTTATTTTAACTGCCAGAGGCTCAATTTCAAACTATAGAATTCAAAAGTAGTATGACTTTTGGTCTTATTATACGTTGAAACCTGTGCAGGTAATGGACCTTTTAACTAGAACTTGTAATCCAAAAAAATATTTACTGTAATCTTATCAAATCGTGGTTATTCATTACACTACCTATCTTGTTCTATTTAAATTATTTGTTTACTGTTTATTTTTTTTTATTTGCAGTGCAACATGGCGCAGTTACTTGAAGTTAAAACATTAGCTGAATTTGATGAATACTTTAAGACCAAACCAGTATATTTACCCAATGATTTACCATTAACGAAACTGGATAAAACTAATGAAGTTGACAAATTTGAACCCACGCAATCAAAACTCAGAGCGTTGAAAAATCTATTTTCAATCAGTTTTGGTTTTCTTCTTCTGTTTACCGCATTCAGCTCGCTTCAAAACCTACAAAGTTCTCTCAATCAAAAAGAAGGCCTTGGAACTGCATCTCTAAGTACTATTTACGCAACTATGGTAAAATTGTTATTTTTATTTGCTTGTCTTTTTAAATTAAAATGTGTAAAATGCCCCATTTTTTTCCTATACCTGCACAGTAAAGGTTTTTCACTTTACTAGATGTCATGACCATGTATCGATATAATCAGGTCAGTGGTCAGGGAATATTTGGCGCATGAATAGTTCGCCTTTTAAAATTTCTATTTAAAATGACACTAGTGGGTGACTTATGATAGCAGTTAAACTTTAATGCCCTCATTAGCTCCTGTTCACTGTTCAATGCTCAATGCGTGGTTTTTCTTTACAAACACCATATTTTACAGGTGATATCATGTATGTTCGTACCAAGTTTTGCCATCAACAAATTCGGATGCAAGTGGACATTAGTAATATCGATGCTCATGTACACAACATACATGGCAGCCAATTTTGATTCCGATTGGTATACTTTAATCCCCGCCGCTGTTCTCTTGGGAATGGGTGCTGCACCTCTGTGGAGTGCCAAATGCACGTATTTGACACAGGTAAAGATGCAAATTAAAATTTTTTTAAATATATATCTTATCAAATTTAAATATTTTCCCCAAAGATAGGTACAGAATACGCCCATCATGTAGGCCGGAAGGCAGAAGTGATAATCGTTCGTTTCTTTGGAATTTTTTTTATGATATTTCAAAGTGGGCAGATAACGGGAAACCTGATTTCTTCCCTGGTATTAAAACCGGAAGATAACACGACATATCATGAAATTTCTGAAGAGCAACGAGAGTTTTGTGGAGCAAAGTACTGCAACGAGCCTTTAGGGGATACCAACTCTTCATCAAGACCACCGGAAGAAAAAGTAAAATGCTCAGTTCTCAAACATCAGTGAATACAATAACTTGAATTTTTTGGTCGGATTTCAGGTTAACACATTATGCGGAATTTACGTGGCCTGCGCTCTTCTTGGCGCTGCTTTAATAGCGTTAGTCGTAGACCCACTCATTCGGACAAAAACAGCTGCAATGGGAAAGGAAAAAGATATCTCAGGGTTGGATTTATTAGCATCTACTTTTCGACACTTGAAAAACTGGAAGCAGATACTTATCATTCCACTCACTATATTCAGTGGACTCGAACAAGCGTTCATAATGGGAGATTTCACTTTGGTTAGAAACTGATAATTAATTATTTTTAAACTTTTTTAAATTGATTTTTATAATTTTTTTTTTTTATTAGGCATTTCTCACTTGCACCCTCGGTATCCACAGTGTTGGTTTTATAATGGTATGTTTCGGAGTGGCCGATGCAATTTGTTGCGTCGCCTTTGAACCTGTGGTTAAAAAATTTAGCCGCGTTCCTATTTTCCTCCTTGGAGGAATCACTAATGCAGCAGTTGTGGTGGTTATGTTGTCGTGGCACCCAAATCCAGACAACATTTACACATTTTATGCTCTAGCGGGACTCTGGGGCTTATCTGACGCCATATGGCAAACTCAGATCAATGGTAATGGGAATAATTGAGTTTCACAAACACAATAATAACTTGGATTTTTTTCTTTTGTTTTACTTTTAGCGTTTTATGGAGTCATTTTTACAAATCACGAAGAGGCAGCCTTTTCTAATTACCGGCTCTGGGAATCGATTGGATTTATTGTGACATTTGGCTATTCTAGTTATCTGTGCGTAAATGTGAAACTTTATATTCTGCTGATTGCGCTTGTAACAGGATTGATTGGATATTTGATAATTGAATATAAAGTATATAATGAGAAAAAAGAAGTGAAGCCTGCAGGAAAGTAATTCGAATTTTAACATCAATGTTTTAAAGTATGTAAACTGTGATAAGTGACTATGTTTCACTTGTTCGGCGAAAACAGTTTCATTTTAACATAACTTCATTATCATAAAATAATCTATTTTTTTAAAGTGGTGAAAAATGACAAATGTTAATGTTTTCTGTAAATAAAATCATTTGTTTTCATTAGTTAATTTGTTTGTCTTTAAAAACAAATGGTTTGCTGTTTTTAAAATTTGCTTTCATCAACCGCTTGGTTTAAAATTTAGTTTAAAATAAATCTCGATGTTTTCGTTTCTCAATTTACACTGTTTAATTCATATTTATCTACAATAACCGAAATTCCATTTGTTTCTTTCAAATCAATTCTTCAGTCTACAATATTACATTTTCTCTTTAAAACTATTTAACTTCACTCATACTTCCCATCAGGTCCTGAAAATGATATTTCATTTGTTTAAATTGATCCCAAATAATCAATATAAAATAAATGAAAACCAGAAGCAGGCAGAAGGAAAAGGAATGTTAAAGAAAATAAGTTTTTTTAAATCAACACTTGGATGCAAATGAATTTAATATTAATTTCTATAAAAACACAAAAAACTGACTCAACGTTAACACATGCTTAGACATATTGCATTCATTAGCGTCCCTCAATATTAATATCATTATTTAACTCCTTCAATTGGTTTAGATGAATATTGTGAATCCACTAAAATATTAAAAATTAAATATTAAAACACATAAAGCAAAATTCAAAGTCAGTCAAGTCACAAAACGTGCGACAAGATTAAAAAAATAAAGCAAATTAATCCTTACGTTGTTGTTTCCCATCTTTCCATTTTACTACTCGAATAGTTGAATCTTCTCGTTTTAAGGCGTCGACTCGTAAATCGGGTTTCAGAGCTCGTCTCACAGCCCTCGCTGCAATGCTCGAGTATTGCAGATAACTGCAAACGAAAATTTAGGTTTAATACAAATTAATTTTGTTATAATGAACTGTGGAAGTTAAATGGATACCTTAAACCAGCCTGGAGCCAGAAATTAACCATTTTGACTACACAAAACTTGCAGAATGAAAAGAAATAGTTTTTTAGGTTTACCACACCAAGGTCGTCTTATGATCGGCGAAAGAACAAGACCTGCCCTCTAGCGGAAATAAAATGAAATAACAACTTCCGCG
>JAQFZP010002178.1:0-14800 GCA_034695745.1 Geophilus truncorum | reverse complement strand
CAACGTCTAATCGAGTATTTTCACGGAATTGTCATTCTGGAAATTGAATTAAAGCAGCGAACGCACGTTTCGATTCCATCTATTACTTTGTGTAGAAACGACATCGCTGACGCTATTATGTACGCGCATCTACAATTTTTATCCGACAGCAACGGTGATGTCGATCAGCTGTGGACCAATAATGGTATACCGAATGCGGGAAACTTCAAAGCGGCAACAACCGTAAGTATAAAATAAAAGAATTTAGTGTGTATAAAAATATGATATTTTTTACAAATTAATCTAGTGTTCAAACGAATTGGCCGAATCGTGTCCTGTGAATATCGATTCGGCAATGACAGTTCGGATTGTGCCCACACACACCGGAAATTGCATTATGCTTACGATGAGTAAGATTTCATGATTATGTGATTTTGAAGTTTATGTTATTTTTATTGTTGTTTTTACAATTGCAGAAGATAAAATCACTTTTCAAGGAACTGAAACTGTGATGACTTACACTTGGACACATCAAGGAAGCGTGAATGTTAAAGAATATGGGGTTTGGTTAAATAAAACTCAAATGTATATATATATATTTTAATATTTACATTTTTTTTAAACGTTTTCGTAGATTTATCTGCATCATGATACTTTTTCTCACCAACTTGACAGTTTACTACTTCTACAACCAATACAAAAAGCGCACACACTTCATTTCTCCGTGCGTTCACGACAGGTATTTATTTCTTGACCAGTTTGAATGTAAATATAAATGTTGTCATTGTTTCATTACTGTATTTCGCATCAGATTGAGAACATCAACACTCAAGCAAACCCCTGCATGTCAGAAGATGTCGCTAACAGCTGTATCCAAAAATGTATCAATAAAGAAGTGGAAAAAGTGTTGCTTTGTGGGTAAGTACAAGTCAACTTCCCCTTTGCATGTTTTTTTATTTTTTATTTCCGTCTTTCAGTTTGCCATTTGTCAACAGTACAAAGCAAAAATGCGCCAACTTTGAAGACGTCTACGCAAACTATAATCAAATCGCCCCAGTTTTGATCAACCAAACTCAACTGTACGAAAAATGTCAATGTAAACGTAAATGCAAAGAAATTCAGTACACTTTACATAAAGAACGAGATAATAACGATGAAGGTACCCTCAGTACACTTGTGTTTATGTACGATCAGGATAAGGATGAAATTGTAAGGGAAAAGGAAATTTTCACCGCTTCGGCACTTTTTAGCGAAATTGGCGGTACAATTGGTCTTTATTTAGGCGTAAGTCTTGTATCACTCTTTGGTTACTTGGAACCAGTATTACGTAAGATTTGCTCGTGTAAAAAATAAAAAATTTGTCGTAAAATCAATTTTTTCCCCATTGATTTTAACAAACTTTTCCTCTGTAAACATTATTGATATTATGTCGTGTCACACTTACATTTAATCAATTTGTCACTTACAAATACGTCAATTGATATTTACGCACATGTAATTGAATTCAAATGGTAAATAAAAAAATTTCAATATTCAAATTTGAGTCGCATTTTGCAACTGTCTAGTCATTTTCTCGCAATGATACGTCAAGGTCGAGTCGTGATCCTAAATTATCGTAAAGAAGATTTACATAAGAGATACTTCATACACCCGAAAAAGAATAAGAGAAATGGCTATCGCATGTCGAAAAGTGCGTACCGCGTTGTTAGTCACAGTAAGTGGGCAAAACGAATCCGAATTTTGGTGATTCTCGGATGCGTTGTTGGCTGCGTCTACCAAGTGTCAACCCGTTTACGCGATTTCGCCGAAGGTATCGTGGTACTAGAGACAGAGTTGAAACAGCGAACCAAAGTTACTATGCCACCGATTACAATATGCAACAGTGAGTATTTCTTGAATAAAATCTTTGAAAATGAAGATGTAGAAAACCTCTATGAGCCAATTAAAATATATGAATTCTGGGAAAAAGAAGGCAAAGTGGATTCAGACGACTTTCATGTCCGAACATCAGTAAGTATAAAAGTGATACTTTTCAACGCAATCTCGCCTGATTCGTATTTGTAATCGATCTTCGCAGTGCCCAGAACAATTGACGGAAGATTGCGTCAGAAATGCTACTGATTTATTTACCTTCAGTGACTTAAATATGTTTCACGGAGAATGTAAAACGTTAACAATGAGTAAGTCTTTTTACAAAAATATAATAACATTTAATTTAATTTACGCTACATTATATCTAGAAGATCAACTTCCATTCAAAGGTGAAGAAACTGGGGTTGTGTACATGTGGGACAATCCAAATATACCCGAGTACGGTGGAACTTATTCAGTAAGTTCTCTGGTATTTAATAATGTCGATTCAAACACAAATTACCGTAACCTATTTTCCAGTTTTTTATCCAACACGATACTTTTCCTTACGTTTACAAAAGCCTAATTATAATGAAAACACCGTTGTTGCTATACAACACGGAATATCACATGTATTCAAAAGAAGTAAGCTACTGAGAAGTAATTTTTTTCGTTCATAAACTAATCAAATTAATACCGGTACCGGTAATTTAATTAATAGTTACAGAACTTAAATACCCATCAAAACCCTTGCATGACGGATAAAGATGCAATTTCTTGCGTTGAAAATTGTGTTAATGAACAAGTGTTGAAAAATATAACATGCACGTAAGCAACAATCTTTCAATATTTTATGCGTAAAATTATACTCTTTGATTGCAGATTCCCATTTATCAACAGTACAAAAGAGGTATGCGACACTATTGGCGAATTACAAGAAAACTACCCAAAGATTCTAGCCATTTTGAACAGTCAGACGAAATATTACGAATCGTGTGGATGTAAACGAAAATGCACAGAAGTTCAATATACTTTGTACAGAGATTCACAGTTACCCAATGAAGATGGCGATACATATTTAACTTTTGTTCTGGGTCAAGATAAAGATGAAATCGTAAAAGAAAAAGAGATTTTCACCGCAGCTGCGCTGTTTAGTGACATTGGAGGCACTGTTGGGTTTTATCTTGGCATAAGTGTAGTCACTCTTATTGATTACATTGAACATTTAGTTCAAAATGCCATAAACCGCAAAGTTTGGCCAAAAACTAAATAAGATACCGGTAGTACTCTGTTTATTCGTGTGTAAATCAATATTCAATGTCACAATTTGTTGTTTAAATATGATATTTACTCTAGTGTAGGTGTTATAAATGTCAAAGTTGTTTGCAATCGATCAATTTGCCTGTATTTACGCACCTATTAATGCAATATATCAGTGCAAATATATCCATGATGTTGTTTTCAATTTTCTTCATTTACAACAAACAATTCAGCAGCGATGATACGCCAAAACCGAATCGTAATTCTAAATTCACGCAAACAAAATTTACAGAAAAAATATTTTATAGTTCCTAAAAAAAAGAAAATAACCCACGGTTTCATGAAAAGTGCAAACCGTATCAAGCGTCAGAGTACTTGGGCAAAGCGAATCCGAATTTTCGTCATAACAATTTGCGCCATTGGATGCATTGTTCAAGTCTCGACGCGTTTAAGCGATTTTTTCGAAGGTATTGTGGTACTAGAGACAGAGCTGAGACAACGAACTAACGTTACCGTTCCACCAATCACGCTATGCAACAGTTGGTACTTTCTAAACGAAATCTTTGAAGAAGAAGAAGAGCAAACGTTTACTAACATTAATGAATTTTGGAACAAAAAAGGTATCGTTAAACCAGAAGATTTTTCAGTGAGAACTTCGGTAAGTAACTTCAAAAGTACGGTACATCGCAGTGTCCATTGATCCGCTTTATTCAGTGTCCAGATCAGTTGACGAGCGACTGCATTGAAGTAGCTGACGAATTGCTTACGTTCCGCGACTTATACATGTTTCACGGGAAATGTAAAACGTTAACTATGAGTAAGTTTTTAAACCAAATTTGAAATTACATTAATTAATTGATGAACGTAACTTGTTAATTGTAGAAAACAAATTGCCTTTCAAAGGTGAAGAAACTGGGCTAGTGTATATTTGGGAAAACTCATTGAAAATTGACGACGGAACATATTCCGTAAGTTCTCTTATCACCCACCATTAAAAATGACGTTTATCACTCCTTTATTTTTTTTTTCAGTTTTTTATCCAACACGATACCGTTCCTTACGTGTATAGAAGCATACTACTAATGAAAACACCCATGTTACTTCACAATACTGATTACCAAGTGCTCTCGAGAGAAGTAAAATTTTATGCACATTTCTCATTCAAAAATTAATAATTTAATTTATAGTTACACAACTTAAACACTGACTTAAAGCCATGGATGACGGAGGAAGTTGCAATCACTTGCGTTGAAAATTGTGTAAATCAACAAGTGTTGAAAGAAATAACATGCGGGTAAATTTTAAGTTACAATCATTAATCATTATAAAAGTGTAAAATTATACACTTTGATTGTAGATTTCCATTTGTCAACAGTACAAAAGAGAACTGCAAGACCCTGGAAGATATACGACGTAATTATCCTAAGATTTTGGCCATATTGAACACTCAGACGAAATTATACGCATCTTGTGGTTGTAAACGAAAATGCACAGAAGTTCAGTATTATTTGCATAGAGAGTCAGAGTTGGTTAATGAGTCCAAGATGACACATTTAACTCTCGTTTTTGGTCAAGACAAAGATGAGATTGTTATGGAAAAGGAACTTTTTACCGCAGCTGCATTGTTTAGTGATATTGGAGGTACCGTAGGGTTTTATCTTGGGTTAAGTTTAGTCATTGTAATTGATTATGCTGAGCATTTAATTCAAAATGCATTCATGCGTAAATTTGGGTCAAATATTAAGTAAATTATGTTAGAGTTATAGTCAAATTCTGTACTTACAATTTCTCGATTTAAAATGTATAAAAAAAAAACACCTTAAATTCAATAAACATTACTGTAGTGGCATTCAATATCTTGGTTTATAAAGTTTTTGTGGTTTTTGAAAATCGTTTTTAATACACAAATGTAAACAAAAACGATTTTCTAAATACCACAAAATCTTCAAAAACCAAGATATTGAATGAGCAATGAAAAAATCTGTTGAATGCCACTAATGTTAAAAATATATGCACTTTGTCAACTTTATATTTTTGTTTTCAATATGTCAATGTGTATTTATGCACGTGCCAATGTTTCGACCGCAATGCGAATAAACGCATTTCAAAATGTAAAAGTCAATGAGCAATGAGAAAATCTGTTGCATAGATTTTATAAATCAATGCGCGATGTTAAAAATATTTGCTTTTTGTCAACGTGTCAGTTATTAATATATTAATGGAGTCTGCAGTGCAAATAAACATTTCAAATGACAAAATCTCATATCGTTTTTATATATATCGGTACGCATTACTCAATAAAGCATTATATACCAATGACATGCCAGAATGAAAACGTGGTTCTAGTTATTTCACAAAAATCAAAATTCAGAGCGGCAATTAAGAGCATTTCCAATTGGCTGAGACTGTCGAAACTTTGTAGTCATCTACTTCATCTGTTGTAGTTAATGATTTCCAACATTCGATAGTTTTAACTCAACCAAAAGTTCCTTTAATTGCCCCTGGTAATTAGATATTTTTCACTTTTATCGTTAAAACCGAATTCGGAGCGGCGTTTAAGAGCACTAAAATCTCGAAACTTTGTGATCACAACTTTCATGAACTATGCAAAGCAAACATAAATTTTCCAGATTTTAACTAAACCGGAAATTCGTTTAATTATAGCTCTAAATTTTATGCAAGTATTTAAAAAAAAATCAATGTCAGAATTAAAAACCGAATTCAGAACGAAATTTAAGAGCACTTCCGGTTAAGCTAAAACTAAAGTTCATACTCACGAGTTTATCAAGTATATTCAAGTATATTCAAGTATATTCAGTGACCTAAAATTTCGAAATCCCTACTCAACCGGAAGTGCTCTAAATAAATGCTCCGAATTATCACAGTAATAAGAGCAAAATTGGTTAAAAAAGATCATGAATTTTAAAATTCCAAGCAGTAACAACACTGTTGGAATTAATTGTTCATTTCAGTGTAAATTCGGCAAACGCCGCAATTCGATTATGATATTGGTAATGTCGTAAATACGAAGTATTGATTATAACGTCTTTACGACGTCCTTGTAAAGTGTATATTAGGTTCAAAGAAGTTACCATTAGATTGTACATTGTGTTTTAACATTCTCTCTCTGTATGCGTTCATCATTCATAACTTTAACAACAGGTTATGGGTTAAACATTTATTAATTTTTCTAACTCAGTGTTGGTTGGTAGTCGAGAATGTCGGTATGGATGTGGATATATTGGTTCTGGAGTAGGCCCGTTTGGTTGTATTCTACGTAATGGTGCACCGACAGACAAATTCATTGATTCATGATATATTAAATAATGGTTTTTTATTTCATACCACTATGCATTGGTGGCGACAGGCTAGACGAAGATAAGAATCCAACTTCTTGTTGAGCATCGAAGCTACTTTGCTGGCTACTTCGACAGCTAAATCCGTGACCTTGGTTGGCATCACGACAAAGTCTGGACCCACACTCTGCAAGTGTGGGTCCAGACTTTGTCGTGATGCCAACAAACGTCACGGATTTAGCTGTCAGCCACCTAAGTAACTTCGATGCTCAACAAGAAATTGGATTCTTGTCTTCACCCAAGCTGTCGCCACCGATGCACAGTGTGGGTCCGGACTTTGTCGTGATGCCAACCAACGTTATGGTTCTCGAGAAGAAAAATCTCAAAATCGTCGGGAAAAACAAAGTGTTACGACTTAAGAAAGCCATCTACGGTCTCAAACAAGCCGAAACTTCCGGTTTCCACTCCTTAAAATCGGAATCGTGCATCTACAAGGGAAAATGGGAAAACAAAATGATGTTCATCGCGGTGTTGAAAGAACTCCGACCGATTTTCTCTACTGCTTGAAAATCGAATTCAAGCAACAAGCGAAATAGGAACCGAGTGCTGATACGTTTCAACATGGAAAATTTAAAGCCACCCCTCTCTAGTTCAGCCGTCGTAATTAATGATTCTCAACATTAGAAAGTTCCTTTAATTGCCTCTAGTAATTCGAAGCGGCATTTAAGAGCACTAAAATCTCGAAATTTTGTGAGTATGAACTATGCAAAGCAAACTTCCGGTTAAGTTCTGGTTAGTTGTCGTGTAAACGTATCAAATATTTTCTGGCGATTTTCTGAGCAATTGTTGTCTGATTTTCTAGACCCAATCTAAAATCAATTTTTTTTAAATAATCTAACCAAATAATATGAAAACATCATACTTTTGTCTCTTGCGAACGTTGAGGCTGTCCATTTATGCGCCATCTAAAAATTGCAGAAAAAGCCCCTTCAAAACTATTGTTTACAAATTCAAATTCGTCATTTGCAATTCGAATTTAAATTTTAAACAATTTTCTTGGCGATTTCTGCACAGTGCTAGTGGTATGAGACAGCAATTGCCCAGAAAATCTTTAAAAACGTTATTATTAATATATTTTTATAAAATTTTGGGTTGACCCTATGATTTCGGGTCAGATTTCGGTTGGCTCGAGATTTTAACCTGATCCGATAACATGTGACAACAACGACAGCAACGGTGCGACGACATCTTTCCCCTTTGAGTTGGAAGCGACGCCCACAAAAGCGATTACTCGATAACATTAAATTTTGTTTGCAAAAACGTATCAATTCATGCACATGTCAAACTATTACCGCACTAACTCTGCAAATGTTTAAATAAATGTCGTATAATCACAGCTTGCTGTTAAAATATTTTCATTAGTCTATGTCAATTCAACTATTACTTTTTTTTTTTTTTTTTCAATCAATAGTTTTAAATTTACAGTCCTATCAATGCAGGATAAATAAACACAACTCAATACGTCAGATTCAAAATATTGTCAACTGTGTCTATTACCACCGAAGAATCCGAGTAGCAATGGTACGCCGAAACCAAATCGCAAACTTAAATTCGCGCAAACAAAATACGCGCCATAACCACGAGAAAAGAATGAAAAATGACTTTACGAGTTTACGAATGTACTCTGTAAAGAATAGAAGTTCTTTTACAAAAACAATTCGCATTATTATTATTACCATTTGCACTATCGGATGCGTATGCCAAGTTTCAAATCGTCTGAGCGATTATTTTGACGGCGTAGTAGTGTTGGAAACAAAACTGAGACAAAAAACTAACGTTTCCTTTCCATCGATTACTTTGTGCAACTATTACCACTTCCTAATTGAACTGTTCCAGTCAAATCGTGAATTTGATAACGTACACGAAGCTTGGATCTCCGCAAGTAACATCAAGATAGAAGACTTTCGAGTGTCAACACCAGTAAGTCCAAAAGTTAATATTAATTTTTGAATAAATTAAATCGCAATGTACTGTATTTTACGCAGTGCCCAGATGTGTTTACTCACTCGTGTAGCAAACGAGCTAACGAAGTCGCCACCATTCATGCATTAGATACTTATCACGGCCACTGTAAAACAATAACTCTGAGTAAGAATTCTTTCATATTTTAGATACGGTAAACCGTTAAGAAATTCTAGTTTTTTAGTCATGCTGTTAGAAATACATTGAGTAAATTATCAAATTATTTTCTATATTGTAGAAGATAAAATTCCTTTCAAAGGCGAAAAGACTTGGGTAAGTTACAACTGGACTAATTCAATTAATCGCATGGAAAGAATCTATTCGGTAAATTTTTGTGCTCGTTCATTATCATAATATATAATATATATAATTTAGCTAATTTGCAGTACATTTGATACAATTCATACAGTTTTTTATTCAACATGAAACTTTTCCTTCCGTACACAAAGTCGTAATAGCTTCCAAGGAGCCAAAAGTTGGGTACTACACAGGATACGTAGTACATTCTAGAACGGTAAAATGTATTGCATAATTTATAATTCTAAGCAGAATATAATTCGTGATTAATTTTGCAGTTAAACAATTTAAATACTAATCTAAATCCGTGCATGCCAGAAAAAGATGCTATTGCTTGTGTTGAAAATTGTGTCAATGATCAACTCTTAAAAGTGATTACTTGCGGGTAAATGACAAATTTAATAAAGATGCAGAAATCTAAATTTCTAATAAAATTATTTTAAATTAAACGGTATTCATTAGCATCATTAACATCAATAATAAATAATAATAACAATGTTAGACTGTTCAATTTTTTAATCCCCCAAAATTACTTTAAAATGCTAATATAATTTTTTTTTTATAATTTTCTCTAAATTTATTAAATCAAACATTTTACTTATAGATTACCGTTTATCAATAGTACGATGCCGAATTGCAAGACCCGTACCGAAATACTGGAAAATTATAAAAGCGCCTATCCTATCTTAAACAGTCAATCACAGTATTACAAATTATGTGGTTGTCAACGAAAATGTTCCGAAGTACAATACTCGATATATTTGGAGTATGAAACGTATTATTATAACGACACTAATTTAGTAATTCATCTCAATCAAGAGCAAGATGAAATCATAAGCGAAAAAAAACTTTTTACTGCTTCGGCACTGTTCAGTGATATTGGAGGCACCATTGGTCTCTACCTAGGTATAAGCCTAATCACACTTATTGATTACATAGAGTACCTCATACAAAATGCTGCATTGTATAAACTTAAGTCAAATAAAAAATAAATTGACCGGTTCACAAATTTAAACCGCACAGAAATTTTTACCGTGGCTGCACTGTGATAAATCTGCGGTTAAACTTAATTATTTTATTGATCACCATAGTTGGCAATTTAATTCAAAACACTGATGCGTAAATTTGAGTTGACTAATAAATAAATGTTTCATGTGTTCATGCATTTAAAACATCTCAAATGCAATGCAATTGGTATTGCTAATGATTTTAAAAATTAAAATGTTCTATGTGTGCAAAATCTGTTAATTCTGTAAATCTTAAAAATCAATGAACAACATGATATGATGTCAAATGTGTTTGTATTTTGTAAATGTTTAACTTATATTTGCAATTTGTCAGACATATCAATCGATTTCTGCAGTGCAAATAAAATCATACCAAAATGTTATTTTTAAACATGTGCTTTAGCAACGAAGAGTGTTGCAGAGATGGAAAGTCGAATCCGAATCATGTCTCTGAATGAGTGCATATTAAATTTGTCGCAAAAATCCGAGAAATAAATAAATAAAAAACCAACAAAATAACTATGATTTTGTAAATTGTACCGTATATATTGTACCAGAAATCCAAGTTCTTCTGCAAAACATTATCATACAAAAGAAGACTGCAAGACTCTTCAAGATATACGAGGTACAATAATTATCCAAAGATTTGCCATATTGAAATTGAACCTCAGACAAAATACAGTCGAAACTCGTTATAACGAAGCTCAAAAGACCAAAAAATTCGTTCGTTATAAAAAGAATTTCGTTATTTCAAGACGAATTAGTACACGATTGACATAGATGGAGATTGTAACGAGGATTTAGTTGAAAGCGAGTTCGTTATAACGAGGTTCTACTGTATTATGCATCTTTTGATTTGTAAACGAAAATGCACAGAAGATCAGTATTATTTGTATAGAGAGTCAGAGTTGGCCAAAAGGTCAATATGGTAAACCTGACACATTTAACTCTCTTTCTTTAAAACGAAGATTAAATTGTAAGAGAAAAAACTTTTCACCGCAGCTGCACTTTCTTGTGATACTGGAGTAACCATAGGGATTTATCTTGGTTTAGGTTTAGTCACTCTTATTGATTATGCTGAGTAAATATTCTTATAAAGTTATATTCAAATCGGTACTGTATTTACAATTTCTCGAACGCTTAGTGATAATGGTTTAAAAGTAAAACGTGTTAAACTAAAACCTTAAAAATCAATAAACTCTATTAAAAATATTTGCATTTTGTCAAATTTTTTAATTTTGTTTCTAATATCTCAATATGTATCTCATGTTAATGATTTGATTGCAAATAAACTCATTTCAAAACGTCATTTTAAAACGAATAATTCTAAAGCAACAGCGGAAAATCAATCATCGAGACCAAGGCATCGAGACATTACGCATGATGCTGAAGAACATTTTAGTTTAATAACAGCAATTAAGGCACGTAATATAAAATACAATGCATAAAAATGTAAAGCGTTAGAACTTTGTAAGTGGAAATTAATCCCATTGATAACTTCACAATCGCACGACGGAACACTGTAATACCATTGATGAAATGCAATAAACTTTCCCAAAAATAGTGATCATCTTAAGTAGGACTTGAGAGATATTAGAGCTCTTGCGAAAAAAAGTGAAACGTAACACGCAAAACGTATAATTTATATACGATTGCGTTTACGTTTAGGTACGTGTCACATCTTGCGAGGTTTGATTTTTATCCCACACACTTTAAGTTTTTAAATCTTACTTTTCAATTTTTAATCTTTATTTCTCAATTTTTTACTGTAGGGATTGAAACTAAAATGTGGGGGTTAAAAACTTACTGTACAGTGTGGGGGTTGAAAGTTGAAAAGTGGGGGTTATAAAAACTTGAAGTGTAGGGGATTGAAAACTTAAAATGTAGAAGTTGAAAACTGAAAAGTGGGGGTTAAAAACTTAAAGTGTGGGGATTAAAATTGAAATGTGGGGGTTGAAAACTGAAAAGTGAGGATTAAAAACTTAAAGTGTGGGAATTGAAAACTTAAAGTGTGGGAATTGAAAACTTAAAGTGTGGAAGTTAAAAACTAAAAAGTGGGGGTTAAAAACTTAAAGTCTGCTCGCCAACATCGGCAACACCTCACTATGCGCCTGCGCAGGCTATACGTGCGGTACGTTTGCGTAGCAACGTACCTATCGAGTTTATACGTCTTTGCGAGCACGTATAACTCGATTTATCCGTTATGCGTTATACGTTAACGTTTACGTCGGGATACGTTTTGCTTCGCAAGAGCTCTATTATAAAAATCGGATCGGCCGATATCCGATATTGCAAACAAAAAATCGGCCGATACCGATTGCAGCTTTATTTAGCGAGTAGCGACATTTACTGCACTGTTAGCCTTTCTTGGCATAAGCATAATTTTGTTGAATATTTAATTAAAAATGATTTAATGTATAAGTAAACAAATAAAATATTTAATGTAATCAGGAAATACGAAAAATCAATGAGCAGTCATATGTTGTTTGCAATTTGTCAGTTTTACGCACAAATCAATGAATTTCTGTAGTTCAAATAGACACATGTCAAAACGTGATATTCTTGTATACCGGTAAGTATTTTTAACCGTCGCCATTATCAACAAAAACTCCTGCAGCAATGGTTCGCCAAAACCGGATACCGGTAGTGACTCTGAATTCGCCCAAATTAAATTTAGCCACAAAGTATAAAAAAATAATTAAAAAAACCAACCAACGAAATAACTACGGTTTTGTAAAACGTATGTATTCTAATATCAAGAATCGAGGTCTTTTGGCAAAACAAATTCAAATTTTCGCGATAATTATTTGCGTATTTGGTTGCGTGTTCCAAATCGCAAATCGTTTGAATGATTATTCCAACGGTTTGGTGGTAGTGGAAACAGAGTTAAAATTGCGAACTAACGTTACCGTGCCACCGATTACAATATGCAACAGTGAGTATTTCTTGAGTAAAATCTTTGAATTTACCGATGAAGACAAAGATGTAGACATCTATGAATTCTGGAAAAATGTAAGCAACGTGAATTCAAATGATTTTCGTGTCAGAACATTAGTAAGTATAAAAGTTAAGTTTTTCAACGCGATGTCACCTGATTCGTATTTGTAATCGATCTTCGCAGTGCCCAGAACAATTGAAGGAAGAGTGCGTCAGAAAAAGTGATGAATTACTTACGTTCAGTGACTTAAATACGTTTCTGGGAAAATGTAAAACGTTTACAATGAGTAGGTCTTCTTCAAAAATATAATAAAAATAAAATTTAGTTTAATTTATATTCCAGAGAATCAACTTCATTTCAAAGGTGAACAAACGGGAGTAGTGTACATTTGGAACAATTCAAAGATCCCCGATTACGTTGAAATATATTCAGTAAGTTCTCCGGCCTTTTTTCAAAATGTCGCTTTACAACAATGATTAACTTATTTTCCAGTTTTTTATTCAACACGACACTTTTCCTTACGTTTACAGAAGCCAACTTATAATGAAAACCCCGTTGTTGCTATACGACACGGAATATCAAGTTGCCGCAAAAGAAGTAAGTTATAGCAATTTACCGCTTTTTATATATATAAAATACGGTACCATTAATAATTGAATTGATAGTTCTATAATTTAAACACCAAAAAAAACCCCTGCATGACGGATGAAGTTGCAATTTCCTGCATTGAAAATTGTGTTAACGGACAAGTGTTAAACGTCACTTCATGTGGGCAATTGACATACTGTATTTATATTTAATTTAAATACAAAATGTAAAATTTCACTTTGACTGTACTGGCTACTTTGCAGGTTACCATTTATGAACAGTACGAAGGAGGACTGCTACACTATTGAAGAAGTACAAAAAAATTATCCAAAAATTCTATCCATCATAAGTAGTCAGTCGCAGTATTACGCATCTTGTGGATGTAAACGACGATGCACCGAAGTTCAATATACATTGTACAAAAGTTCAGAGTTCTCCTATGAAAATGCCAATACATATTTAACTTTGGTTATAGGTCAAGATAAATATGAGGTTGTTAGTGAAAAAGAAATGTTTACCGCAGCAGCGCTCTTTAGCGATCTTGGCGGCACCATTGGTCTTTATCTCGGCCTAAGTTTAGTTACTGTTATTAATTTTATTGAATATTTAATTCAAAAAGCTATGATACATAAACATGGATTCAAATAATAAGTAAATCTTATTTTTTTTATTATTATATATTCACAGACTTAAACATTTCTTTATCATATGTAATATTTATGTTTAGAAAAATCATTGAATTGTCACACAATTTTGCACATCAAACTTTAAAACAAAACTTACGAAGAGTTGTAAAATGCTATTTTATTTGTAACCCACAAACATAGCAAATACCGTAAACATAGTTTATTTAAAGAAAATATTATACGTAAGAGAGCTGTTTGAAATAATGTCAAAACACAAATATCCTAAAATTGCTATAAATAATATCTATCAAATTAAAACTTACCAACTCTTGTTAAAATGAACCTTCAAATATATTTATTGTAAAACACAGTTTATAAAATCAATCGTGCAACTAAATGGATATTAAGCAGAATAAGCACAATGTCTCAAGACTTTTTGATTCATTATTTAAAACCTCATTTTTTTTTGCTATAACAAATAAGATTTAATCAACATTAAATAAACATTCAATAATACAATTAAACACACACACAATAAAACACACATTAGATAATGATAACCAAGACAACTCTAACATTAATAATAACCCCTAGACCAATATAATCAAACCCTAAAATATATAATACATATACATTTAGAGATCACTACGTCCGATGTGCACATCACCAAATCCTAATGTGATCTGCATGTGTTGAAAATCAATAAGCCTTTCGTCAAACTTGTGCTTTGTGAAACTTACTCAATTCTTGTTTTCGGTCAAAATAAAGATGAAATTGTAAGAGAAAAATAAATTTTTACTGCATTGGCACTGTTCAGTGATATTGGCGGCACCATTGGGCTTTACCTAGGCATAAGCCTGGGGGGCGGAATTGGAGCGGGAAATCGAAGCGCGAGATTCCTGAGCGCGTATTTTGGTGTGCGCGAGGGGCACAAGC
>JAQFZP010002177.1:0-14803 GCA_034695745.1 Geophilus truncorum | reverse complement strand
TTTCCTTTACTGCTCCTAGGAGCGAGGCCTAGTGAGGCCCGACTGTAAGCCTGATGTACGATCGTGAGGATACATCAGAATAATAAGTGATGATGTGGTTCATGGATCAAACGAAGGTGGTTTGATTTTGATGTTCTGACAAAAAGAGGTGGAGTCTTGAGCTGTCAATGTCTTCCTTTTTTTACCCGTTTCGCGAGTGATGTATACCACTAGGGGTTGTTCAATTATTTATTCATCTCTTAACGTCACTCATGGAATTTCAATAATCATTTAAATGTCCAATTTGAACGGCAAAGTTGAAACTTTTACTTTTTAAATGAGAAAAGTTTCAGGGTTTCAGGGCAGAAATAAAAAAAATGTTTTATGAAATATAAATAATTATTTTGTAAAATGTGGAATTTCTATTAGAAATTGGAATTAGAGCTGCAGGAAAGCCAACCTCAAGTGAGTGCAGCTGTTAGTTTTTGAGATATTTCAACTATTACAGATTCAGTTGTAAATTTTTTTTACTATTTTCACTGTTAAATCATTTAACTTCAATTTTAATTAAAAATAACCTCAAACCCAGCACTCCATAACTAATTTAAATCAATTCAACCATAAATTTAAATGTTTCACCATTACCAAACAATTCTAAAAACCTTTTTAAAACATTAAATAATAGTTTAAAGTACACCACGACACTAAAAAACTAAAACAAAACTTTTTTTTTTTTTTTTACATTTTTTCCTTCATCTCCGTCGCAATTTGTTTGCAAAGAAATCGTTAATTCCGAACCGTATTTATTCAGCCATCTTTTTTTATTTATACAAACTAAAAGCTTTTCCCTTTCTGATTACACAGTTTGATAAATAGCACTTGTTATAATGTGGGCAAATTAATGGCTTTCCTAAATTAACTCTACCCCCTCACTCCATCATTTGGAATTAGTAATTTCCAGCCGAGAAAAATCATTTCTTTTCTAGTCACATGCGCAACAAACTTAAAAAAAAACAAAAAAAAAAAAAAAAACAAGGAAATTAAATAAAAATAAAAATAAATACGGAACTTGAAAAACAAAGGCCGCATTCAGTGCGGCTTTAACTTTTATTGACGCCCCGGGAAGGAAAGCGGGTGACACAAGGTGAAACCCTTTACTAAACCAACACGCAACTGTAATGGTCTATGAAATGATCACTAAAAATAAGTCACGCAGAAAATTAAGCTCCGTCTAACGACTAGACTTTCAAACTTAGCCTGAGTATGGATTAGATTTACCTGTTTTACACCTCGGACAACATGATAATGAGATTAATGTTGTTTTAATGTTGTTTTTGTGCTGGTAAATCAACAAGAGTTTAGTTTTTAATGTTTAACTAATGTGTAATGTTTAGTTTGTAAAGGATTTAGATGTACTGTAGTTCATGTCGCGATGAAGCAATGGAAAATAAACTTCCGGTTGCATTGTTGGGTAGGGAATTCTATGAATGTGGAGATGTGAATAATAAGAAAATTACGTTACAAGTTTTTGACCCAGTTGAATGCATAAATGTGTAATAATGTGCAAAAAAATGTTATAAATTCTCAATTTTATAAGGCTTATGGCACTTCCGGTTAAATTAGAAGTCCAGAATTTTGATAAAACCCGAGCTTTGGAAGCATAGAAAAAATTCCAAATTCAAGAACGCAAAAATAAGTCTCAAAACAACTATTTTGATGCAATTAAAATGCCATTTCCTGATTAATAATAAATCCAAAATTTTCTAGACACCAAATTCTAATCACATAAAAATAACCCAGAAAATTTTGAGTCAACAACTAAACCGGAAATGTCCTAAAAAACAGCTCCGAATTGCCGTGAATGCCAATCAGAAGACACTTTAAATTCCCCTGTTTGTTCACAACTTTCGAACAACATTGTAACAACTTTCATTACTTCCTGGACTGTGGGGGTAGAAAAATAAATTTTCAGTTTCATATTACTTTCATACACTTCACCATAGACCTAATCTCCTACCCCCATTGTATGGTGGACAATGGTTTGATAACCTTTGTAATAAAAGAGAAAACCAGACCTGGTGTGTTGAAGAGGTTATCGGCCATTTGTTGTTGTAGGTACAATGCACACTCCACTAGATGATGGAGTGCTGCATTTAACTCTACTCGGATTTTTGCAACAAATTCACAATACAAATAACTCAAGAAAGAAAGAGAAGAGGTGAAAGTAATTGCATTTTCAGATTCAAGGGGATTTTTATAGCACTTCCGGTTAGAACAGAACCCTAATACATTCTGGGTATCTACTGCAAGTGCAGAACCTGCTGCAATGAAAGATTCACAGCAGTACTCCAACTGAAAGTGTCATTTCTCATCTATTTCTGCAATTTGAAGTGATTTTTGAAAGCACTTCCGATGAAACTGTGGACATAAAATTTTTTGAGACATCAATAAGTGACAGGAGCCAAGTGCTCTTGGAGTTTGGGATCAACTGTCCAACCGGAAGTGCTATTAAACTGGCCTCCAAATGGCAACTTTTTAACTTCTATCACGTTTCACATACCAAAAATAACAATTCTCACTTTTGATATTAATATTTTAAAAGTTAAAATAGTGTCACAAATTTTAATTTTTTTTTAAATTTTAATAAAAGTCGAATCTTCACCAAAATTTAAAAAACTCGTAAAACTTTTTTGAAATATGGTATCTTGTTTTTGCGTCATAATTTCATGTTTTAATATTGTTGCGGAAAAAACAAAATTTAAACAGACCTGAGAAACCATGACAACGTACTAGAAGGGTAGGACTAATTCTTTACCTCCCCCTTGTTGTATTCCCTTAATTCCAATTAACAAACAACATTTGTTGTTAAATTTTTAAGTAGACGCTGACTGCAATAACGTCACGACCAAAAACAAGGTCGAGACTTAATTTTCAAAAAAATTTTATGAATTAAACTACACTTTTTTTAACATTCATCTTGCATATAATATATAAAATAAAACAAATTTCATAACACTATCACTTTAAACAGCCACAAAATTTTACAACCTTAATAATAAGTCATTTATTTTATAAAAATAATTTTATTTCCAACGTTATTCTTGTTTTTTTTAACAAAAAGGTCTTTGATCCAAAAAAAAAAAAAAAACAGAAACAGAATAAAAAAATTGTTTTGTTATTGACTAGACATATGAGCATTGAAAGCCAAGATACTATAATAACATTTTGAGGATATTGGGACTGCACTTGTGCAGCTCATCTGTAACAAAATTGCTTCTTTCAAGTTGGTCAGCAGTTTGTGCAGAAGAGCAGTAAATCAATTAAAGTGTGCACTTCCTCTTTTCCTCGTTTAGGCACAATCAAAACTAGTGTTTTTCACTTCTCTTTTCATTTCAACTTGCTTTGTCTGACTCTATTTGCTTCACTTCTACATTGGTCTAAGCTTGAATGCAGCTCCAATTTATTTGGAAGAGCTGCCAACAAACAATTGAAGGTGTCATTAAAAGCACTTCCGGTTTGACTAAAGACTTTAAAGTTTATTATCGAGTGGTTTAGTGGGTATAGTTGGTAACCCTAAATTTTAAAATCCTAAACTTAACCGGAAGCGCCTTGTATTATTCTTCCAAATCATGACAAAGTCCAATAAGATGAGAGTAAAATGGGAAAATTCTGGGAATTTAAACTGATAATAAATTCTCATACTCAAAAACCGTTACCAAAGCATTAGGAGTTGAAATATTAATGTAGACTTCATGTCAACAATTATGTCAGTACTGCATGTAATAAATACTTTATTCTTGTAACTTTGTAATTTGATACTAAAGTAAAAATTATGTATGACCAATTACCACAGAATAAATTAGCCACAACAACAAACTTCATATTTCTACAAAATTCTCCTAAAATAATCAGCAGCTATTAGCAGAACGACACTAGATATAGCCATGGTTCTCAATACGACGATTATTGATTACTTTATTGCAATATCAGTAATACTGAAAGACTCGACTAGAAATTGACAGAGAATTTCCTTAATACAAATAAAACAATAAGGACCAATCAACAACAGTTACAATTTAAACTAAGTTTAGCAATACTTTTAACTTTCTTTGGTGCAACTGCTTCTCTTTGTTTTAAAATTTATTTTCGTCATAAAAGGTTGGAGTTTATTGGAGTTTATTAAAATACTAACAAATTTGTCCAACGTTGCCTGGCTTTAAAATTGTACGTTAGTCCTATATTTTTTATTCTTTTCCGAAGCAAATGTTAAAGAGATCCATTTTAGAAGACTTTCATTTGAGTTTGAAGATTTTAATGTTTTCATTTAAAACATTTTTTTTTCTGGGAAGACCATGGGCTTCTCTTGTAAATGGCTCTGCGACCAATGTATTTTTATGTCATTCATGTTACACTAAAAAATTGATTTTTAAAATAATTTCTAAGATATTTACTACAGTATAGCTCTAAAACGGTAAAAACAGTGAAACTTTATTCCACCCCCCCTAAACCCCACACACACACTTCCCCAATAGGGGAATTCGAAATTACCTAAAATTCAATTATTTCAAGATTTCAGCAATGTTATAAATGCAAAGAACTCTCAGTACCTTTGAAATTCTATACACCCGCATTTGTTCGGAATTTGCAAACAAAGCGCTCCCACTGCACATTGCCGATGCCGCACTTAGATTACACATAGCATAATGAAGAGACGAGCTAAACGTAAGCACGGCGCGTATTTATGCGTCCGAAAGCAAATTGTAGCAGACTGGCTTATTGTTTGGCGACAATGTGAAGAGTGCACGCCAATGTCACCAGGGCCGATTAGTTTGTTGACCCTACATGGTCGCTCGAATTAATTACATCTGAGTGTGGGTCTTGTTTATCTCGACTCAAACCGCAAGTTTGGTCCAAAATGGTTGCATTTTACACAAGTTATCTGCGTGCGCAGACACTCTTAGATAGAGCGCATTTACATAAGCGAGCTTCGGTCTTAATGAGTGCTCATTATCAGAAATTCGAGAAGTGGTTTGTTTTCGCCGCCCCTGAGCTTTGCTGCATAACATTTTTTTGTTTTGTTTATTTTTAGCCCTATTAGTTATAAAAAAAAATTTATGTAAGATTAAAATGACTTGTAGCTTTTTTTGTGTGTAGATTTTTAAAGTACCGGTAGTTGAAGTTAACGAAGGGATTTGAAAAGTGATTAAAAATAAAAATATTTCATTTTTTTAATTTTGGGCATAAAATTAGACCCAGATGACCCAAAAATGTATAAAAAGCTTAAGATTATAATCATAGTGTAGCGTACCGTATTATGTATTAATGAATTTTGAAAATTTTTATTTTTGGTAAATTATTTTTAAAAATATTTAATAAAAATATCAAAATCCAACACTCTCATTGAACTAAAAATATTTCCAAACTTTATAATAATCAACGATACTAATAAGATTGTAAATAAAAAAAATTTGACCGTATACTTCTTCAAACAAAAACTGCGACTTTCATTAAATCTTCCAATTTTTTGCATATTTATAGAAGACCTTTTAATCAAAATTCATTCTTAATTTAAATTATTTTTTAAATTCAATATAAAATCGATAACTCTAGCTCTAGGTATAATAATACAAGAACCTCATCACAATTTTACTTTCCCAAAAAAAAAGTTGTTAAGAACACTCTTATCTTGGCAGATCATTAAGTAATTTTTTTGACGTTCGTTCATTATGTTGTTAATAATTTGATAATTGATTAGACACACCTGTACCGTAGCCAAAAATAATTAAGTTGCCAATTACAACAAGATCTAAACTCGAAAACAAAAGTAAAACTCTACATCCTTGATTTCCACAACCCAAAATAAATTTTTTATCACTGTTTTTATTAGTACCAGCATTTTCCTGAATTAGATAGTTAAGACTTCAATTTCCAATAATTGCCCACAGGCGTCACTTAAGCTATAAAACATTCCTCGAATTTCTCGTAATGTTCCCGAACTTGTGTCACATATGGCCAATACCCAGACAATTAATTACAACGGAAAAGGAAAAAAGAAAAATGGTTTCTGCTCCTTATTGTCCTGTCAAACAGGTAACTTGAACCTTGATTTAGTGCTGCAACATGAGTTGTGCACTGGTCACCACACCGTGGACGCTGAAACCGCTTTTATTAATTGATAACTCGTAATATTAGAGATTATTGCTCTTTTTCCTTTTTATTAATTTCTCACATAAGAAAATAAATAAAAGACTGCAAAAAATGGCCTGCGATGGCTTAGTTACTTAGAAGTCGAGTGAGAGTCGCAGAGTTGACCCAACACACTCGACACACAAAAGCAATCAGAACGGATCGCGAGATATGGCAAAAGAATGGAAAGGGGAAAAAAATATCTCATCGATTTGTCCTGTAATACACAGAAAAAATATCTTAATCTTTTCAGAATGCACTGTGTTGCTGTTTGGAGTAGAGTAAACAGCAACTTCCGGTTCATTGATTAATCTTAAATTTTGTGGAAGTTAACTAAAAATCGAAATTCACGTAATTTCTGAGTGTTTGGAAAACCGAAAGTGTCTTTTAAATGGCACTGAAAGTGCAGGTTTTGAATTTTGTTGCAATTTGGAGTATAAACTTCCAGTGTTGTAGACTTGTAGTAGGTACCATATATAGTTGACGATGTTAAAATTTAGGGATTGTAGCATTACCAGTTTGAATGAGACACTAAAAATTACGGATAACCGAAATCCAGACACGTAATACATCTCAATTTCTCAATAAAATGTTAGATCTTTAAATTAACCGGAAGTTGTGTTTAAATTTACTCCAAATTGAAACTTTAATCTTTAACTGAATTCGGAGTAATTTTTATAGCATTCTGGTATTAAGGTTAAATGAGTGTTTACTAGCTGCCCATAAAATTTTAGACCTTTAAATTAACCGGAAGTTACTTTAAAATCCACACCAAATTGCAATATTTTATCAGCACCTCACCCTAAAACACATTTTAGATCACGTCCGGTTTGGGAAAAAACCTAAAACATCCTGACCAGCTATACCGCGACTCCAACTACATTTCCAGAAAATTTCATGCTTACAGGCAAATCAGAAACATCAAAAAATCGCGTATAAACTCTCTCAATGCCAAATAAAATAGGCCTAACCTCCAAACATTTTTTTTTAAATCAATTTTTTTACCATCATCTTCAATTTAAACATTTAAAATATTAATCACCTCAAAATCAATTACTTTCCATTCCTCAGAGCACTCGAATCAATTCAAACTTTTACCTTTTAAACAAATATAAAAAAATGAAATATTTAAACACTTTTAGTTCCCTTTCCCCACATCTCTTGACACGCGGTTGAAAGCTAGAGAAGATGTATTCCCTTTCTTCCATTTCCCTATCCATTAAAATTTACAAAGTCTACGGTTAGTTTGTCTAGGAAATTTGATGAGTAAGTTGTCTAGTGATGTATAAGTTTTGCGAGACGAAAGAAATGGAGAAAAAGTGATAAAAAAAGTAAAAAAAAAAAAAAAAAAAAGAAATGTAAACCGATGTAGAGGAAGCGTTCTCATCGATTTCACAAGTCGACTTTATAAGTCCCACATCGTCCGACTGAAAAATTGTGAGTTAGAAATAAATTTTATTTTGAAAAGATGTATTGCAAACAAGTCAAAGTCGGCTCCAATTTATAGTGAATCTCCGAGTAACATGGTGAGAAAAAAAGAAAGTGATGCGTCAAGATGTAGTAAAAAAAATTGTTTTTCAAATTGGAAAATTCTGAATTAAAGTATAGCACTCGCAGCATGTTTCCATATACTTGTACATGAAATGCGTGTTTTTACGTAATGTAAAATATTTGCTGAGTGGTACTTGTGAAATTTGATTTTGTGAGTGAAATCATTCCGCTTAGGAATAAAGCAGTTCGTTTGCTGACCACGAGTAAAACAATTACACAAATCTGAACTTAAATTAATTTTTTTTCTGGACTCTGTAGGTTTTAAAAACCAGGTTCAAAGGGTTAATTTAGATATTTCTATCCTAAATTAAAAAAAAAATTATAATAAATACTGTATATTATAAATATCAATTTCTTCCATTTCAATTCCCTTGCAATTTGATTATTACTTCTATATGCCAAATACGCTGAAAAACAAAGTCAAACAAACCTAAATTGCATATTGATATCTCGAACTATTCAATAACCGTTTCTCCCTATTCATGTTTGCCCTTCTTTTCCGTGCATTTATCTCATTTATTTTGTGCATCGAGAAGAGAAATAAACATTTTTGCATCCAATTACTCGTAGTTCGGGGCGCCCGGACCCGTTTTAACGTCGCAAATATTGATAACTTCCCTGCAAAACAGCAGCCAAAACCAACTATAATTATAATGCATTGCCGTAAAAACAACTTTTCAGTCCGATTCGCGTGTTTGTTGATCACTGTCGATGTGTTTACACAGCAAACAGCAAAAACAGAAATTTTTCATCAAAACAAATCCCAAAACAAAATCAAATCATTCTTTTAAAACAGTATCTATTTTAAGCCTAAAAAAAACAACAAAAACACACACAATTTTTTTTTATCGTAAAACAATAAAAAAAAAAAGTGACTGTCAGTTTTCCGTTCACTTTATCTGAAAAACAACTTCTCCAAGATGCATAAAGTAAATAAATTTCATTAATAAAACTACGCCAAACTTTTAAATTTCGGTGATTTAGGTATGCAAACAATTACTCAAAGGCGGAGAAGCATAATTGGTTTTTCTCACCTCTCTTTAATTAATAAAATAAAATAAAAATTGCACCAGAGAAAAAAAAAGGTGGCTCTTAACTTGTCTTTAGTACAACTTCCATTTTTTTCCCATTAAAACAAACCGCCCAAGTTTTGGCACGTCAAGCAAAAGTTTAGCCCTATAGGCAGAATTGAATTTTATGAGAGAATGCAAAGTGCAATAAAAAGTGCAATTAAAAAGTAATCAGCAACATTCTCTCTTGTGTTCCTTCAAGGCATCAAAAGGGAATCCACAGCTTAAGATAAAGAGGGAAAATGAAAAAATTAAATCAAGAACACTTAGCAACACCTTTATAATCTCCTTCACTCCCACATTCACCCTTTTATACCCAAAAAACACCAAAACTGAACGTGTTTGATTTACGTAGCTTTGTTCTTTTCATGTTAAAATTTGTTAATAAAGTAAATAATGTTTTTCTTATCTTGATCTGAAGTTCTAAGCTGTGACTTCGTGTGTTAGGAGTTGATGTTGATTGTAGATGTGGATGGCAAGGTGTAAACCACGAGTAATCTGCCATCTTTATTGTGCGGGATGAATGATTTGTCTCGTTGTTGTTGTTCTGTGAATTTCAATGTAAAAATTCGGTTCTGTAAAAAATATATATTGTATAATTAATTACAATTTTTATATATAAATTCTTTACAGCGTTTATGAAAAAAAAATGCAAAGTTTAAAAAATTAAATTTTTTAAAAGTATAAAATCCAGAAATAATTTTTGTTTTTATTAAATTTTCTACTCATCAATTCCCAATTTCTACTTGGAAGAATTCAGAATAAATTAACGTCAAATCCTAATTTCCATGAATATTAAAACTCATAAATAAAGATAAAATAATCGACTTTTCTTAACTATTTTTATTCTTCAAAATAAATAATTTTTAAGTGTCAATCTTAATTAAAATAAAAAAAAATAAAAATGTCAACTTAAAACATAATTATTTCTAACTAAAGTTTTAATTGTCAAATTTCAATCAACACAAAATCCAAAAAAAAAAATTAAAATTAAATAAAAAATAAAAAATAAAAACATTTAATGAATTTCTTATTTCCCTTTCTAAGACCAAACTTCAGAATAAATTAATCCCAAATTCTCCTCTAATTAAAGCCGAACTAAGAATAAGATGTCGCAATTGGACAAAGCGGGTTTGGTGTCATTTTCTCGGACTTGACTAGAAACAAGTTCTGTAAATAACCCGATTAGTGGCTTGTGGGAGTGAGGACAGACCAATTTATGAAGCGGTGTCAGCCAGTGACAAAGTATTCGTCTTTTCCCTCGCGAAACCCTCTGGGATGATGATGATGATGGCGTTTTTCCCTCTAGCAACTGTAAGACGATTGGGTCAGTGTTCTGTTTAAACTCATTTCCAAACAAACTCTTACTGCATTTGATTTGCCAAATTGGTTTCATTGGATAATAAAAGCGCGCCGCGTCTAGTCAGTTAAGACAAATCTTGTCTGAGAGGTATTTTGCTTCAAGAAAGAAAATAGTGAATTTTAATGGTGTAGTCAGTCAGTCAGTTTCAGAAACCCATGATGCTTTAATATAAACATAGTAAAAATTGGAAAATGTATATAAGAAGTGAAATTTTTTCTAGGACAAGAAAGTCGATTTTAAACAAATATAAATTGAAAAAATATTTGTTCTATATTTAAATTTATGCAAAATACCTGTTTTTACTCAAAATAAAATAACATTTTACTTAACAATGTTTAAGTTTTTAAAGGTCAGGGAATAAAACTGATTTGTTAGGTATTAAAAATAAATTTACCATTTTCAGCAGAAATATTAATTTAGCTGAGAAAAACAAAAATTAAAAGGTGTAAAAGATCACAATAAATTGTTTACCCTAGTTCTCTAGTCTGTAAATTATATTTTAGAAACTTCGAACAATAAAACTACAAAATGTAGCTGCCCCTTGTAGCGTGAATTAGCTGCAATCTACCATTCAAAATCAACAGAAGCATTGCAAGTATTTTATACTTTAAGGAGAAGCTTTCAGTTTTAATTCTATGTAAAACCGGAAGCAAAGCAATGCTTTTGAGGTACGAAGTACAAGTTTAGGTGTAAAATCGTATTTAGGATTGTGTAATATCTAGATATTTGTAACACATTAGAATTGAGTATGATACTTTGAGATTGTTATTAAATAAAAATGTTTGTAAAGTACCGTAATGTCTCGTGACGAATCGCGTTTGACCATGGTAGCCGCTGGCGACTTTAACCAACATATAATCATCATTATCATCATCAATTCTCAAAATAGAATGCTTGCATTGCTTCTATGCCTTAAAGTCTGGAATTGCAATTTCTGACAAAAATCCTTGTTCCATGCAAACCACAAAGCCAAAATGGAATTCTTAAACAACAAAAGATTATGACCAAATGTTCATAATTATTTTCAAAAAATTAATTTTGTATGTCAAATTAATATTTTAACAATAAATCATCTTGCTTCACCTGAACTTTAAAACAAAAAATATACAACTTCAACTTTCCTCTATAAAATTACCGAAAGAGCTTTCAGTATGAGTCTCCACAGACAGATTTAACAACATTGCAACATCAAGATAAAAATTTAAACTCCCAACATAAAACAACAAAACCCTAATCACTAATTGAGCAGTAAAAAAAAATCGATCTTCCAATTTCCCACATTTTTATTAATTCCCACAATCCTTGAGTGAGCAAAATGATAAAAGTCGTAATTAAATTTAGCGCCAACTCTCGGCTTTCCAAGATGGTGATGAAAAGTTTGATACATTTCCGTCGGAGACAAGAAATGGCCATCCATTCAACGGTAATCTGATTGCGTGTGCGACGCCTTATACAATATCAATGCGTTTAAGGGGCACCAGTCGAATCGTAAGTAGCGCCCTCTTTTTTTCCTTTCCTGTTTTCCTTTTTATTCTCTCCTTTCTCTTGGCCTTTTTTTCTCGTCTTCTCTCCCCAGATCTTGACCCTCCGCACGATATTTCTGCAGTTGGCCAGATTGCAATCAGCAACACCAATGAGAACATTTCTGTGGTTGTTTTGGTTAACCAGACAAATATTTCTTGTTGACTTGTGCTGATAAAGAAGTGCGAGATAAAAGTGTAATGTTCGTGCCCGGTTGCATTATACCAACATTTATTTTTTTTTTGTTATCTTTGAATTTTTTTCTTTCGTTTTTGTGTGTGAAAATGGGGATTGACTGATGTTGACTGAAAATGATGAAAGATTAAATTGATTGACGTTTTGCACTGGATTTTTTGAAATGTTAAATAAAGGACTTCCGGTTGAAATGTGGGTTTGGTATTTTAAAGATACGATGTTAGTGAGAAGTATGTCAATTTTGTAAATTTTTTTAAAGTTCTAACGTAACCGAAAGTGATCTTAAATTACGCTCTGAATTGAATTTAGTGATTGGTGCTGTTAAAAGTGTTGATTTTAGTTAGTTACTTCTGGTGGTATGAAAATCTTGACATTTTGTATGCATTAAAGTACTGATAAGTAGATATGTCTCAACATTTTTAAGTTTCTAACGCAACCGAAAGTGATTTTAAATTTTCCTCCAAATTATGTTAATACATGATAATATTAATAGATTTCAGTTTTAGGCACTTCCGGTTTTAAAAAATGTATTAAAATTTTGATAAAATAGTTTTGGTAATCATACAAGTTTTAAAATTTAAGATTTTTATTCGACTGACAGTTAACATACTGGTATTGCATTTTAAGTAATAACATGAAAATTAACAGCTTAAAATCCCATTTCCGGTTACGTAAAATTCTTAAAATTTTGTGGAATCCTACAATATAGCAAGTTATTAAAAAGTTTAACGTTTAAATCAAACCGGAAATGAAATTTAACCATCTCCAAAGTCCACTTATTGTCTTCAGCTAAAAGCAAAAATACCACATCCGGTTCGAGGAGCAGTCTAAAAATATTCCACATGTTAGTACTGTATACAGTCCAACCGGAAATGCACTCAAAACTCACTGCATGCATTAAAAATATAAAAAAAGCTTTTTCTTTAAGGCAAAAATGTCACTTCCGTTGTAAATAAAGTACTTAAATTAAATAATCCACTCAGAACCGAATTTAACCGGTTTGCTAAAACCGGAAACGGCTCAAAGCCCACTTCAACATGTAAAATCCAATTAAAAAACTTTGATTGGAAAATTTCAAGCAGAAAATCTTATTAAAATCTTATTATCTCAACCACCATAAAATCATAAAACCAACCAATTATTGGCTTTTTCATTTGTTCATTTCTCACTTTCCCTTCTCTTTTAATGATAAAAATAAAACAAAAACCTTTTTGCCTTCCACAATTCTTTCCCATCTAATTTATATTTCATCATTATGCCTTTAATACTAACCAATGTAACAACAACTTTCCTCATAATTACACAGGAAAAAGAAGCAATAATAACAGTTACTAATCTTCATAAATGTGTAATAACAACATGTTTTACCTGCTTCATTAGACACAAAAATAAAGAAAAACACTGTGCAGTGCTAATAAAAAGAAGCAATAATTAACCACATAATATTTTTTTCATCTTCTATCTTAATTCACTTTTTTGTAAGTATAAAAAAAAATTTAGAAAAATTAAAAATTAAATGGATTAAAAAAATGCCACTTTTGGTTTAATTAAAATCTTGAAATTTTGTGAAAAGCTACTTTGCATCTAATTGTCACTTTTCATAAAATTTCATGAATTTTGTGACAAGCTGCTTTGCATCTAATTGTCACTTTTCATAAAATTTCAGGTTTTTTCTAAAACCAGAAGTGCCATTATAAAGCGCTCTAAATTGGAAATTTCTCCAAAAGAAAAAAAAAAATCAAAAAGTTACTAAACATCATCGTTAAGAGGTCAAATTTGATGATTGCAATCGTTAGAACGGCAAAACAAGTTAAAAAACACGTTAAAAAGGCATAAAAATGGGTTAAAGCGCGAAAAGAACGTAAAAGCGCGTTATATGTAGTTGTCCGAAATGAGATTAGCTATTAGACGATTCGGTATCCGGCGAGTTTAGTGCTGGATATTATCACATACTCGATGTACATAGCAAGGGAAAGTGAATGATGAAAGAAGCCATAAGTCGCAACACGCACTGATTGGATTTGCTCACAATTGCAATTCCGCCATGTGTCGCGCGAAGGAAGTCATCACATTTGGGTGTTCTGTGAAAGGGTCAACAGTCGTGTACCGCACAAAGTGTGACAGTTTTGTCAATTTTCGCGTTGCATTCCCATTTCCAGCGCTCTTTCTATTTATGTATGTCACTTGGCCTAAATGACATTTGACAAATGTACTTATGATACGCAGCGTTGAATGTAAAATAATAAAAAAAAAATATATATATACAACGTAAAAAGAAATAGAAATCAATTTTATGTTTAAAATAGCTTTTTGACAAGACTTAAAGTATATAATTGTTACCTAAGAAACTGCAAATAAACATGTAATACAATGTTGTATTGAAAGCGATACCTAAATTAAATTATAACAGAAGAGGAAACTTAACGGAACAGGAAATAAATGCAGGTTGGCACTTTAGACTACTAATGTAAACTAAATAGTGTGCATTAGTAATCCAAAGTATAGAAAAATTCATGAAAAAATTTGTTTTTAGCTGTGTAAGTTAAGAATGGTGGGTAAGCAGCCATCACGTTTCAACCGACTCGAATAAGTCGCTTCAGACTGAGTATGCTCAAAATGCACCACTTATCCTTAAAGATAAAGTTAAGTCACTTAGTTTCATTAAAACACATTAAGATTTAAAAAAATAAAAAACATAAAATAAAAAGTCTTAAATTACAATATTAATCTAAAAGTGACGACATCTGTTGACAACATTCATAACAGCAGCTCTTCTTGTGCACTAAAATCATTTATTTTTTTTAAAATTGAACCCAGCTATTGTTGTGTTGATTTGTACAAAATTAAGACAATATTGTGTAGATTTTCTTAAAACAAGTCAAATACAAATCCCTAATCACAACTCAACCTAACCCCAAAACAAACCCCTTTATCGAAC
>JAQFZP010002176.1:0-14810 GCA_034695745.1 Geophilus truncorum | reverse complement strand
ATGTGGCGCCATCTTGTGGTAAAATGCGGAAGTATTCAATGTAAAATGCTTTGCGTAACAATTAAAAAATTTGATTTACCGGTTATAAATTACCCCTTATTTTCCTTAGTAAGTAAATAAAATTATATTTAAGATTTTTATTGGATTTTTAAATTAAAATATAATTTTAAGATATTACGTACTGCCTTTGAAACTATTGAAAAATGTCACAAGCATTTGACAGAAGATATGGGGCAAGCGATGCGCAACAAAACACATCGGAGAATATACCGTAATTTCACATTAAAAAAAATATTTTAATATTTTTAAAACAATCTTATCATCCTTAGCTGGATACGGCAAACACGGACGCACGTGTTACTGCTGTGGTTAGCAATTATATTTGTCGTAGGTGGTGGTGGTCTTACAGCTTTCATCTTAATGCGATACCAACATACCACAGATATGGTAAACCATACAATGTACGAAAACAATGGCTCTCCCCAAAATGCATCTGTAATTGTAATTTCAACCCCGCTGAAAAACCTCACAGAAGCCCCAATTCCTATACGCATGTCCATAACCACAATATTTTCCAACGAAACGTTATCAAATTAGCAAAAATAAAACCTTTTTCTATTTAAAATTGCATTATGGGTTTGATATTGTTGTTTCAAAACACGCGCAACAGAAAACAGAAAGATGTCTATGTCACCTCATTTTCCATCTCGATCGGTGGATGATATCAATGTAGACTTCACAGAAGAAGACTCGACACCATCACAATCACTACCAAATTTACCGTAAAAAAAAATCTTTTGATATTTTTAATACGTAATTGCTTTGAAATTCATTCATTTACTAAGATGGCACAAAGAAGAGCGAAACGTCGTTGCCATTCTGATGTTGATTTTACTCCCAATAAGTACAACCGTCCTTATCATTCTAATGGTTCAACAATCTCGTGCCGGATCCGGACTGACCACAACTGTTGAACTAACCACAACTGTTGAACTGTTCACAACGGAAGTGTTTAACTTGACCACTGGAATCGCTTCAACAAACGATGATTTGTTGAATGACACCTCTAGTGCAAATATAGCTGATACTGTGTAATTGTAATACTAAACAATGTTGTTTGCCTGTATTGTTTGATTGTTTCAAAATAAAAAATGGAGTGCGAAAAACTGCCAGATCCATGTGAGAAACCAGTTCCATGTAAGAAGAAAATAGTGAAAGAGATCACAGTTTGTTGCGATGAACCAGAGGTTCCCAAGAAATGCGAAGATCATTCGCATGATCACTGCACGGATTTTGTCACTTTTGATCCGAAAGAACTGGATTGCGATGAGTATTTATATAAATCCACGTATTTCATTATTATTTGTGTAAAATACGATGTAAATTACAGAGGAATGACTTGGGGTTTATTGATAAGCACTGTTCTTCTAGTCGTGTTGTTGCTTGGATTAATATTATCCCTACTTTACGCTCTTTGGACGGTCGTAGAGATGGAAAGACAAGAAACTGATGTTAAGAAAAATTTAACCACAGATGTGTAGTCTATTCAATAGGGTCAACAGACCACTGATTGAAGTGTAGTCTATTGATAAAATTGTATGAAATTGTATAAAATAAAAAAAATAGTTTTGGCATTGTTGCAATGTTGTTAGAGCATTGTTTTGCCACCAGTTTCGAGCAATCGTGAATAAAAATGGAGTTATGTACACAAGTACATTTAGAATACTGCACTGTATGTGATATTTGCAAAGAAAAGGAAGTTCCACCACCACCACCAGTACAAAAAAAAAAATTGTATTTACACTTTTATCTTGCATTTCTTTTACATGTAGTAAACTATTCTGTTTATAGTTGTTGGCCTGACTGTTTTAAATTGGCATTTGGAACTTTGGTTTTGACATACACCATCTTAACACTTATTGTTGTTGGAATTCTGGTTTGGTTTTGGATTGGAAATATTAGAACTGATTCAGCAATAGTGTATTTCGTTACTGATAAACCATATTCTGGAATCGAAGACGAAACATTTTCTGGACCAACAGATGAAGATAGACCAGAAGCAGGAGTTAGAGATGCTAATGGTTTAGTAACTGCTTTAGGTATTTATTTTCAGTATAAATTTTCAGATTTCTTAATCTAAGATTATTGTCTATTTTTTTTTTTTTTACAGGTGAATTTGTTCTTCAGTCTGAAAAACTCAACTTTTCAGACGCTGCAGCGTATTGTAAAAACCATGGAATGAAGTTGGCCACTACTAATAGTGTTGAAGACGAAATTTCATTGAATTCTTTCATGAATAGTTCAAATGCTACAACACTCTTTCCTCAGTGCAACAAATACTTCTTAGGTCTCGGGTTTAAAATTTTTAAATAAATCTAAGAGTTACACTGTTTAAATCTAGGGTTTCGTCGAGTTATCGCAGAAGAATGGCAAACTTCCGATCATCAACCGATAATTGGTGGCAACTTAACAGTTCGTGCCCAACCGAAGGGCAATAATTGTGTGGCAATGGTCAAAGAGCTCAATTATTCCATTTCTAACGTTCCATGCAAAATAACTGACCCCAAGGTGACGACTGCGTGTTACCTCTGCGAGTCTACGAGTTGAGAGATTTAATATTAGCATATTACTCACATACCGAGATTTCATTTCTATTGCTTGTAGCAAACTGCACAAATGACACCGAATCGTGTTTCAAGTTACTCATCGATTTTGTGGACTCGTGGGATGAAGCCAGAGAGCGGTGCATGAAAGAAATGGAAGGATCTCAATTGTCAGTTATTGTGAATTCCGTTCTGCTGCTTGATCTCATACAAGCTTATCATCTAGAGGACCCTAATTCTGTTTGCGCTTTAATTTACCTAGGTATATTAAAAATAACTTGTATCAAATTATTGTTTAATTTACTTGACACTTTTTTTTTTCTTTTCTTTCTTTCTTTTCTTTTTTTTTAAGGGATGCATTCAAACTTTATTTATGAAAGCAGCAATGGAGAGGTGATTTCGTACGTTAGTGATAGTTTGAACTCCCTGTATATGTCAAGTGATTATTGTGTGAGTATCAGCGTTGGAGAAGATGAATGGAAAGCGACTCCTTGTACTGAAGAAAATTGTTTTATATGTCACAAATAAAATGTTATTTGTTATTTTTTTGCAAGGTTTGAATAAATGTATTAATTTGAATTGAATAAAATAAGTGCATTGCTGAAAAGCCGAACCGTTTAACTGACTATGAATTCATAAATAGCGCCACCTACTGCTGACTTGAACCGTTTTACTGTTAGTCTCAATAATCAAATTGCACATGACATTATTGTCGATTCCAAAACAGCGAGTGCCTATTTCAGAAGACGTTTGCTGTAACTGTATTTTTCTTTAAGGAATGATTTTTAAAACTTAATCTCCTGTGCAAAAAGATTTAAAGAATAGACAAACATGGCAGATAAGAAAGAGGAGGAATTATCACACTCCTCGCAGGATTTGGAAGAGCAGCAAATGTCTACTGAAGAAAATGCACTTTCCCGAACTCCGACTCCTGCTTCAGTTTGTCCTGTGCCGAGTCCCATTCAACGTCCAATCAGGTTTTAAAAAATAAAATAAACAACTACTTATCACACAACTCACAGAAACTAACAAAAAAAATATTTTGGTTTTAGATTACACCAGCAGCGCTCTCACCGGAAATTCCTTCTGGCAATTCCTGCCATTACAGTTCTGGCAGTCGCAGCCGTTGTTCTTTTCTACGCCATTACTTGGAACGACACGCCACCGACTTCTCGGAACGACGACGTTCAAATCAGAAGAACCGACGAAGCAGGCGCGACCGGTCGAGCATCTAAATTTGACGATGAATTGGAGGGACGCTCAGGGAAAGCGATGTCCATTGACAAGAAAAGCGAAAAGAAGAAAGTTGAAGAAGATGCAGAAGCTAGCGCGATTGGAGGACCCATGGGGAGAGAAATGTCATTCGGAGATTCTAAGAAAGACATTGGGAGAGCGTACGTCCCCCCTACGACCGAGAGCAATCAAGAAGATATGGATGAACTTTTCGGTTCCGTTCCATGGCCCAGTTACTCCGATATGAACTTAACTGACGAAGATATATACTCGGAGGAAATGCTGTTCAAAGTGGATAAACTACACGGTCAGAAGAACGTAAAACAACGTAAGAATTCCATTAAAATTTCACAAATACACTCTATTAATGAATATTTATTTTAAAAAGCATATATAATTGATTTGGTCGAAACCAAACGAAACTTCACGGCTGCTAATGAATATTGCAGACAACGAAATGGCTACTTGATGCAGTTCTTCAACGCCCAAGAAGAAACATACTTTACCCTAGCGGTCACTCAAAACGAACTTTTCCAGTCACGATTGTGCGACGACGGATTTTTAGGTTTACCAATTTTACTTCATTCGCCTTGTCTTAATTCTTAATCCATTCGAAACAGGATATAGACGACTCTTGAAGGAAGACATCAAGGTCAAAGGTACAAAAGTGGCTACTTTTGCCAACCCCTTGGCTCCAACTGACATTTGGATCGCGGATAAGGAGGAAGAGTCAAAGATAGACGACTGCACTATATTGTATCACAACACTACGACAAACGCTTTTGGCTTAGTGCGAAAACCATGTAACATTACTTTACGATGCTACATGTGCGAAACAGGTAAGAGTCTAGGGTATAATGGGTACGGTACTAAAAATTGATTACTGTTGTGTACTGTAGCTCGTAGTTGCAAAACCCCTTCCTGTTACTTCTGGCATTACAAAATGAACAAAGACATCACCTACGAAGATGCAAAATCATTATGCGTTTCGGAAAAAGAAGGAATGTTGGCTCGAATTCGGAACACAGCCACGTTGAAGCTGCTCAGAGAGAAATTAAATATTTCAAACCCAAGTTCGATCTTCACTCTGTATTCGGACGAAGCGTGTAAACAAGGGTACTTCGTTGATAAAGAGGAGCTAGGTTTGGGTCAATTGGGATTCGAAAATGACAACGAGCACCAGATAACGTATAAATCTGCTCTGCTTTCGGAATTGAGCCAAGCCAAGTCGCATGGGAAAAACTGCGTCTTTGTATCCAAGGATGCTGGATACAAATGGCAGTCCACTTCATGCTCTGATATCAGATGCTTCTTTTGTCGATATGGTAATGAGCAATTTAGAAAAAAATAATTTTGTTTAATTGCTTTTATTTTCCAGATTGAATTTCTTCTTATAACAGAAGAAACAATGTGCAGTGCATTACCCGATTTTTTTATTTTTTAAAATTATCTATTGTACAATCAAATCGATAAAGAAATAAACAATGGTTGATGTTAAAACAAAACAATGTTACATCATGTAATTCTAATAACAGTTTTAGGTTTCAAAGCTCATTGGATGGTGTAAACTAATAACGGATGGAAGTCGAAGAAGATGAAGAATACGAAGAAGGGTTTGTTGCTTCTATCATCACTTTTTTCTTGTTTTCTTTTAAATGTTATTTTTTGATGTAGAGGTTTCAAATGGAAGCGATTTTTATTATTTTGCATTCCCATTACTTTCATCTTGTGTATTCTCATAGCTGTAGCTGTAGTGTTAACGATGATGTTTTTACCCGGTGGTCTTTTGAATGCCAATAATTCGGTGAAAATAACGGAAGAAGAACTTGCTCGCATGTGTACGTCAGTTTACACTCATTTTGACAAGTTAAAACAGTAAAATTTTGTCCTTTCAGTGAACGACACTTTGAATCTTAAAAACAAGTCAATGAAGGATAGTTTCATAGTACCAAGTACTGGAATACTTTCAAATACGGTATTCTACAATGCATCTGTGTTGTCTTTCTTTTAGACTTCAATATAGAATTTGTGCAAATCAAATTAAACTTCACCGACGCCGAGGTCTTTTGCCGTGGTAAAAACGGAAATTTACTCGTATTGTACAACGCACCAGAAGAAGAATATTTTCTAAAAGCTCTTCGCGAAAATGTGGATTTTTTTGACGATTGTCACTCTGGTGGTTTCCTGGGTACGTTTTAACAGTTCACGTAAAATGCACAATTAATTTCTGAAACTTCAGGTTTCAGAATGATCCTGGAAGAGGAAATGAACGTAGATGGCGTCTCAATGCTCACTTTCACCGGAGAATTAACGGGGTCCGCCAGTATGTGGTTGGAAGAATACTACGACGCGAATAAGGAATGTGCTATTTTAATTTATCACCCCAGTTTAAACGAATTCAGACTTAAAAGTGAACCCTGTAACTTCGAAGCCAGTTGTTATCTTTGTGAAACGAGTAATTTTCAATTCAAAAATTTAATAAATTTCTTAAATTTTTGAAACTTTTTTCTTAATTTAGCACAAGGTTGTCCTCGAGATTACCCCTTCTGCTACATTTGGAGACATAAAATAAATCAAACCGAAACGTACTTAACAGCCAATAAATTCTGTATGGAGAAGAAGCACGGTCATCTGGCGAGAATTCGGAACAAACACATGATGGACTCGATGATCAGACAAATGCAAGCGAGTGCGGGGAAATTATTCTGGCTGTACTCGACACAAGCGTGCACACAAGGATATTATATCAGTTGAGTAAATCTGGATTTGAAACTAAATCTTAAATCTTATACTTTGTGTTTTCTTAGGCAAACAGCAAATGGATTTGGGACCGTTGGGATTCGAGAGCATCGACGAGCATCAAATCAATTACATTTCGTATATGATTAAATTAGACAGACAGCCATTTGGTGCACATTGTTTAGGCGTGACTCGAAACAGTAAGAAAGAAATATCATTTTCGCCCGTTCGATGCGACAAAGAAATGTGTTTTATCTGTCGAGCCGAAAGTCGTGGAAAGAGGTAGTTTAAAGTTTCAATGTCATTCATCATGTAAATAACTTATAAAATGTATGATTTTATTCACGTATTTCTCTACAAAAATGATAAAAATGCTTAGTCGTGGCAAATAAACGCTGCTAATTCATTGCAGTCGATTCCCGTCCAACCGATAGTCGGTTTTACGTAAACACACACACATTCATGTTGATTCATACTATCAATACTTTTTTTTAAATATGAAATTATTTCTTAAAATAAAAAACTGTAAAATTCTTAATTACCCTCTGCCTTTAATATCTGGAAGACCCCCAGTCGACTCGACGTGCCACATTTCCGGTTCCGTGAGGTCGGACTCGGAAGAGTTATTCAGACGATTAATTAACTGTTCTACTATGAAGTTGCGTTCGAAAGGACTAACGAGAGATGCCAAAGTACCATAACTACGTTCACAAAATCCTCGAGCTTGGGCGTTCGTTACCAAAGTCGAGTTAAACAAATAACAGTGAAAACCGTCTGTGATCCAGTACTTGTCGCAGGCGACACTGGCATCGTCCAGAAATCGGAATCGATAACGGTAACTTTCGGCTAGTGAAAGCCCTTCGGTTACAGATTTGTCGTGTTCTAAGATATGACCCATTCGGGATTGGAGAGAGGGGGCGTCTTGCAGTCGAGGCTCAACCGGAACGAATTTATGATCGCTCGGAGGGAAAGCACCCACGGGATAACCTTTGAAAAACACGATAAATTTGTATCCAAAATTAAAAAATAATTTCTTACCTTCCATTTTGCACATGAAACACGAAGGTAGTGAGCAATGTTCGTCCGTCCACATATACCGTTGCAATTCGTGAATAACGACGCAATGTCTGTTCATATTTCTTCTACTGTCGTCGACAAACTTAGTGAAATTTAAGTCCTCGTTTTTAACCGTTTTGTAATATCTCTTTTCGCTTCGCAAACCCACCAAAAAACCCGATTCGCACTTAGCAGTCACGTCTGAGTTTTTAACCAATATATCTCGAAGTTTATCAAGTAGGTAAAGGTTTGTCAGACGCACTAATTGACCTCCGTCTTGCTCGCAGTGTTTCACCGACGACCTGTAATCTGCCGCCGTCGTTTTGGGCTGGTAACACGGGGCAGACTTTGACGGACACTCTTTATTAGTCCCGTTTTTACCGTACTCGCACATTTGGCAAAACTGCATCCCAGAACACAACACGTTGTTTAGTCTGAAGTCCCCATCTCTTTGCATCACGGCGCAATGTTCTCTTCCTTCGTCCACAATATAAAATATATCGGATAAACCACTCACGTAATATCCATCTGCAGTTTTCCATTGCTTGGTAATATCTTCTCGCATACCTGGAGTAACAATATCAAAAAATTACTTAAAAAATCTGAAAAAATTTAGTTGATAATTAAATACCGAGAAATGATTTATGGCCACACGAAGATGCAAACGATTTTTCTTCAAGCAACAGATTTTTGACATCGTCTTGCTCACTTTCGGTCGTTATTGTGTGCATATTACCTCCCATTTGATAACAATATTTAATTGCATCTGAGTAGTTGTAGGGTTTATCTACTAAAAATACTAAAAAAATAATAATTTATTACTTAAAAATTTAAAAATTGTGGCGGAATTGCTTTGTTTGAAAAATACTTACAACAATTTCCGCTTGTTTTTACTAACCAAGATGCATTGCGTAAACATTCAAGGGTTTGGAAATGCGAACTGCCTGAGCTTGTACCGCAAGAGTATTTAACCGTAGTACCTGGTTTATACGTTTTGCCATCCCAATTATCAACAACTTGTGTAATGGGAGGTGCGTAAAACACTGGTTTTCCACACACTTAAAAATAAAAATTTCTATTTCACTTGCAAAAAATATTTTGCATTAACTTACTGCACTTCTCTGCAGTGTCCGAAAATATCCTCCATTCGTAATCACGTGTACAAATTAATATTCTCATAACCGGTGCACCTTTACTTGGATTGCATTTGTACGTAACTTGAGTTCCCACAACCCGTTTCTGGTAATCCCAATCAAATGGAACTTCTACGGTCGTCGGAAGCGGGTCTCCCAAACATGTACGGGAATTAAGTACTGCAAAAACATTTCTCCTATACATTGCAACGATAAATAAAAATGAATTTTTATACTAACGTTGAGAGCAAGAGTCGGTTTTTAAATACAACTTCTTCCAGTAATGCTCGACGCAAACGATCATCATAATTTGTTCTTCGTCTGGGTCTTGATCGCAACTGTAGCCAATCGTAGTTCCGGTTTTGTGACTCTCTCCGTCCCACGTGCGAATCATTCCGCGCGGACTCGGAGGTTGGTGGGGACAGTCCATACCATCGCCATCTTTTAAAAGACATTAATTAGAGAAATAAAATTATATTTTAGTAGGCCTACTATTTACGTTTTATTGCAGTCAAATCGTCGCTCGATGCGTTTTTCTCTTTCATTAAAATCGCTAATTCCTCTTTTCTCTGCAATAAAATCTCTTCTTCTGCGCTCATCGGTAGTACAATTACTTTATTATGAAATAATAAAATCAACACGATTAGAAGAATGAGTAGAAGCAAACATATGGCTATTAAAATTGCAGCTATGATTTTATTTTTATTAGACCTGTAACAAATTTCAAAAAATTTATTTATTTTATTTTTTTATTTTTAGGTTACTTAGTTAAAATTACTTCGATTCTTCATCGCCTTCTTCGTCATCTGTTTCTTCAGGTGTTCCTCCCCACATGTTGACAGATAAAATAAAGTATTACGACACTCGAAGGAAGAGACGTCTCTCAAAAGTAATTAAAAAATCCATTGAATTGTTTGCCATGTTTTCTCCCAGCTCCGATAGATCACGATGCAACAATAACAAACAGAGATAACGTCATTTTTTTGAAAATTTTTATTGCAAAAATCAATCCAAGTTAACAAAGAAGAGAAAATAGACCAATCAAGCTCTCATAGAACAAACAAACGGCGCCTTTCGTTGACAATTGTGAGCTGAATCGGTCGCTTTTGCCCCAAAAACTTCCAGTATGTAGCAGTCAGACACTTTGATGCACTTATCAAAGCTACATCTGTCAAACGAGAAAAAAAAATATAAACTCGTAAAATCACCAATATTGCAGCTCTTTGTTACGATTCCGGAGCTCCGATGTGCCATGCTGGATATCTCTGAGGGTCACTGTTCAGGAAAATTGCTCTTGCAATTTGAGCATGAGTAGTAGAATTCCAATCAGGCGCCAACTCGCTGTCAAAAGAATTGCAGAAATGCTGCGCCTCGTCGCGAGAAACGAGAGCAGTGTTGAAATAAACGCAGCGGTTGTTCAAGAATGCCCAATCATCCGGACATAACTTTTGCGGTGGAGATTTGCTCCGACGTTTTCTGTAAGCGGTTTCTTCCGCTGCAATTATCTCATGCATCAATTGATTCAGTTCCATTCTAAGACCCGGTTGAACCGTGTAGCGAAGTGGAAACCCTGAAGCGAGTTTTAATATTATTCACGAGAGAGATTAACAATGATTAATAAATAATTTACCAATTGCCTTGCACATGAAACAACTGTTAAGCGAACAAGATTCGTCCATCCAGTCGTACTTGAAAAACTCGTCCACGACTGCGCAGTGTCGGGTCATGCTTCTCGCATTGTCGTCTCCGAAACGTTGGTACGTGATTTGCATTCCGTTTAGACGTTCGTAATAACGTTTTTGATTGCGGATTCCTTTAAAGAAATCGTTTAAATGTTGCATTCGTCTTAAAAGTATTACAATTTTTTACCAACGAAAAATCCTTTACATCCTTTAGCAATTGGGTCGCCACTGATCATATTCTTAATCGTTTCCATAATACCGATGTTGACAACACGAGCGAGTTGACCTTTGAGACCCTGACATCTGTTGTTCGAGAATCGGTAATCGCCTTTGTCCACTCCCAAGACGTAACAGATTTTCTTGTCTGGACACTGAACTTTCGGTGATCTTGATCCTTTAAAAAAAATTTGGTAATTTTCATTAAGTTTAATCCTTTCCACTTTTTTTATTTTTTAATGTTGTACCGTGGACTTCGCACACGTAACAGAATTCCATTTGACACAACTCGTTGTTGAATCTCCAATCGGGACCGACCATCACGACGCATTTCTCACGGCCGTCGTCGTTTACTGACCACAATTCCGATATCCCACTCAAATGAATTCCATCGTCCGTTTCCCATTGTTTGTTTACATTTTCGCGAAATCCTTTGAATTAAACACGAATTTACGAATTGAAAAAAGTGGAATTTGTAAAGAGCAGCAATAACAAACCCAGAAATGCCTTCAGCTTGCACTTATCCATAAACTCCTGATCAGTGGCCAGCATTGATTTCACTTCCTCTTGTTCGCCATCATTCTCTATAAATAACATTTCAGTGCCCATTTGTCGGCAGTAATCAGCTGCATTCGTAAAATTCATTAAATGATTCACGAAAAAAACTAAAAAAAAATTAATTTTTGTTTAAAAACAAAAATTCAAACATCAGTTAAAAGAAGACATTTACAGCATGAACCAGTTTCGATCACTTGCCACTTGGCACTCGTAGAACAAATCAATTTCTGAAAGATCTTTCGTCCCAATCTCGTAATACACTCGTAAGCAATCGTAGTGCCCATTTTGATGGATTTCCCGTCCCAATCACTGACCAGAGGAGTCGTGTACAGTATCGGAGGACCACAAACTATGCAAGAAAACATTTGACGTAACAAAATGTGACAGAAATCAGAACGGTATAAATAAATTACGGCAATTTGTTGGTTTGTCAGAAATCAATTCCCATCGCAATGTCTTTTCGCTGCACTGCACAACCTTATACACAGGCGAATCTGGAGCATGGCTGCACATATACCTAACCTTCTTCCCTGCATTTCTAGCCCACATATTCCAATCCCAAGGATGATCTAGATCTTGGGCCGGTGGGTTATCCGTACACTCACGTCTGTTCCTCACTAAACGAAACAAAAATTAAGTTTCGTTCACTTCCTTGAGAAATCTTTAAGGTGGAGTGAACTAAACTGGTTTTTTTTAAATTAAATATGAATCCACTCATCACAAACAATAATTAATCGTCGCCAAATGAATTTCATACACATTAAAATTTGTAAAAACCGATCGCGAAAAGTGAATGTCAAAAGGAAAATGGGATTATGGGAGCTGGCGCGATTTACGACCTCACAAAGTCTGCTGCCCCTGAAGCAGAAATTGCTTGCAATGCTTTCTTGTTTTTCAACCACTGATCAAGGATTTTGTTCCGAAATTCTCTCGATTTTTTTACATAATTTATTGTGTCAAAAACCATTTGTAAACGATTAATTACTGTTTGTGATGAGTAGATTCACATTTAATAATAATAGTTCTTTTAACTAACTTTCGTCACAAATCTGTGTGCTTTCCATTGTCAAGGTCCAGTTTCCATAAGCACAAACGTGAGTTAACACGATATCATCGGTCAGCTTTTCTTCACACATATAATTGACCGCTGTCCCCGAATATCGACTTTCGTTATCCCAAACTCGAAAAAGTCCACCGTGGTCTGGTGGGTCGACGCCGCAGTCGTAATACACTAAAGAGTGATTTATTAATAAAAAAAAATTTTTTTTCTCAACATTTATTAAGAAAATTACGGCTGTGAACATAGTAGGCAAAGGGGATGCCTACTGATAAGAACATTGCGACTGATATGCAAAAACAGCAGGGCAAAATAAACCACAGACTCCAGCTGAAAGAATTGGATTATAAGCCTAGAGTTTGCGATTTTAGTTTTTGTTGCATTTACCATCTTTCATGATGATGGTGTGGCTTTTCTTCGTTTATATTAAATTGTGCATCTCCTCTTTGGTGATGATGCCTTTGTGACATAGTCAGATGAAATAGAACACGATAGATTCAATGCATTCTAGTCAGACATTTGTCTCTCTTATAGCAACTGGTGATGGAAAGGAGAGTTAAACAATGCAAAGTGAAAAGTGAAAACGGTTTATTGTAACAAAATCATTTTTATTGTAAACTGTAAACTGTAATAGAATTGTAAATTTTAGTTGTTGATTAAAATGTCATTTAGTTGTTGTCTAGTTTTTTACGGATCAATTCGTTTAATTTGGTTATACTTCCGTTTTGGTCGTCGTGGTGCCAACTGAAAATGTCGAATAAATGTAAGGAAAAGAAAAGTGATAAGGTAATTTAATGGGTTACTTCATTCCGTTATAACGTAAAGCTGTTTTAACGTTTTTAGGCAGATTTTTACGAATGTCATCTGTCAGTTTGACGTCTGGGTAAAAAATTGGAATAATGTTGCGTTTATTGTTTACTGCAACTGCAACTTCCTATTAATTGTAAAATAAAATGTATAACAATAAAAAGACAAAAAAAAAAACGAACTTTGCATATCCAATCTTCTTTTTCAGTAGCACATCTATCAAGAGCATTTGGTGTGATCAAAAGTAAAAATATTTTGACATTTTTAATGACGTGTATTAATCTCTCGTCGAATAAACCAACGCCCAAATTTTGAACGTCGAGAAAAACTGAATATTCGTATTCTTCAAGGTACTTTTTTAGCAAACTGAAAATTAATTGCAATTAAAAGTTATTCTAACTAAATTTAAAACGACTTGTGTACCTAGCTAAATCCTTTCCGCCATCACGTCTGTAACTTATAAATATATCAAATTCTGTTTTATCTGGAGTAGCACCGTCCACAGATAAACTGGCACTATCGTGATTATTATTGTGCAAATCTACAAAATGAGTGCAACTGATTTATTTACAAAGTGAAATTTAACACTTTTTTCTACCGTCTTTCTTCTTCAACAACTCTAGTTTTTCTATAAAGCTGAAAACAATCACAAAATAAAACACATTTCATTTTCTTCCATTACAACATCACTAACCTTTTGCTCAAAACAGACGACATATTCATGTCTTCTTTTAAATTCGCCTCTGTCAACTTGAGCAATGCTTTGCCATCGACACGGTTCTTGTTAAACTTTCCCTCAAATTGTACGTATCCAGCAAACATTAGCCAAGACGTCACGTCTTTCATTTCCCATCCTCGAACGTCTTCCCCTAGCAATCGTAAAGCCTTCCCTGCATAATACGAAGAGTTCTGCAACTCAATCAAAGGCTTCACTGCTTGAATTTCCCAAAACACCTTCAACAAATTAAAAAAAAAAACACAAATTCTAAATTAATATTTAAATTTTGTCCACTTCCAACTTCCAAACCTCAGTGCTCTGCCGTTTCTTTTGCACCTCAGCTTCAATCGCGAAATAAAACGCTGCCAACATTTTCGCCTCGTTTATTCCACTAGTTAGCAAGCAAACGAGTTTTCCCAGCCATTCTTTAGATTCCACGAGTTCCAAACGAACAGTGGGCGGTGGGTTCGTGTCCAGAAAGGGTTGTATTTCGTCTAAAATCTCCAATTCGCAGATGCTGACCATCGCATCACGACAATTAACAGCAAAATACGCTGCTGCCAAAAGGCAATAAAATTTGGTTATAAAATCATTCCCAGCGATCAAATTCTTAAGCAATTGAGGAACGTCTTTCCCCACTAAGTTTCTCCAATCCACCTCAGTCCCAAACATCGCAAAATTCGCCAAAATAACGGCGCAATTTCTCAGCGTCTCCTTATCACTCGACTGCTTCGCGAGACGCAACACCTCGTCCACCGCCCCAAGACGCCCCAAGACATTTCGGCACATTTGCCTCGAATTAGTCGACAAATGAGCAATGATTCCAGAACCTACTCTTACGAATTCCACTTCCTGTTTGGCAGTGAAGCGCAACGCTGCATCAAGTGCTTTATCGAATAAATCTTTTCCTGGATCCCCGATATAGTTGCAGTTATCAGCCGTCAGACAGTGGTACAGGACAGTGGCGCTGTTCAATGCGACTTCTTCGTCGCGATGAGTCATCAGCCG
>JAQFZP010002175.1:0-14811 GCA_034695745.1 Geophilus truncorum | reverse complement strand
AAACCCTAGGGGAGACATTGAGAACTTAACTTTCAGAAAGTCTGGACTTTCTGAAAAAGTGGTTCAAGTGTGAACTAAGCATAAATATTAGATTTGTGAAGTCAACGCTGTCTAAAGTGTAGTATTTTATACGTAGAATTAGATTCCTAACACGTGCTATTTGTTTGTCCAGTGCACTATTTTTAGGTTGCTCAAATGTCTAAAAAAATGGCATCAATTTTAGACTCTTTAAAAATCGTAATTTTAGACTGTTCAGATTTACAGTGAGCAGCTGATGACAACCTTAAGCAATTCATTTAAATACTTACCTAATTGTGCCTCATGGGCTGTATAGTAGCTCGTCACGACTGTAAGGTACTGTATAATTTCCCTTCCTCCCAAATTTGACTTTGTATTTTTCATTATTTCCCATTCCGCACTCTTAGACAACCACCCCTTTAAAGCACTTTAATACAGTAAACCAGCATTCCATTCATTTCCATCGTCTTGCAAGAAGCGGTTGTTTCATTTTCACTCAAAAGGTTTCAAAAATTAATTTAAAAACAAAAGATTTTTCTTGAAGAAAGAGCAAAGGAAAACTTTCAACTTCACTGCCAAAAGTTGTAGCGGCGAAGAAAACCGAGATCTCTAATTGAAGAAAAGTAAAGAGAAACTCACAAACATACCTTATATAACAGCGCTGCTGTGGTTAGTGCAGTCTGGTAATACTGAGAAACAATTTTAAAAATCCTACCGTTGTCGCTGCCGAAATGCCCCGCATTAACCTTAAAGGACAAAGGTAAAGAGGAAACTTCAGACATTATTTTTACTACTTCCATAATTGTTTAGATTGATAAGTTTTCACAAGGCTAAGAACATTTACAGTTAAGCAGTTATACAATTAAAATGTAGTTATAATAAATTTATTAACAATTGATATTCAATAAAGGTTGTGTTGTGTGAAAACAGCACAAAAACGAAAGTGACGTCACATTTGTTAATATAACGCACGTAACACTCTTAACACTCGCTTTTTTGAATGCAACTATTGTATCATTGCGTGGTATGATTGGTCGGTTTCAATTACGTCATTATCTTTGTTGTGCTGTTGTTGACCAAAGCGCGTGTTTTAGTATAAAGTTCTGCCTAAACCAAAACTGTTGCATCATGTGACATTTCCTCACCATAGAGTTCTCGCCCCATGTAAACTCCAGCAGTCGAAGAATTTGAAAGTCGTAATATTATTACTACCACGTAAACATAATGAACAAATACTGTAGGTAACAAGGAGAGGGTCTCTACTACTTGTCAATCACAGATTGTTATGATATTTAAAGTTAAAACCAAATGAATACAAAATTTCAGCTTTTCTCTTTAGTTATAAATTTGGACAAATCCATTTCAATGCAAGCCAGATTAAGCATATGGGGGAGATAAGCTTAAATCTTAACATAGTTGCAATTGCAACACATTTCAATGCTAACTTTGCATGCAATTATGTCGCAAAATATTAAAGTGCCTCAAACAATTTCAGGGAACATTATAAGTTGATAAGATGACTGTTTGGTCTTAATATCATAACAATATGTGATGGACAAGTAAAGAATCTCTCTATGCAAGTTTCCAACTTAATTTACAGCCTTGTTGTTGATTTTGAAATAAATTGAAGTTTCTTGATTCTGTATTGATTTGACCATTTTGCTACTTGTGGAGTTAATTTTCTGACTTTATTCCTTTGTGTTGTATATAGCCATAAGGGTTGCATATAATCACAAGCTTAGCTGATGGTGACCTTAACCTAATTTCTATCTATCTCTTGAGAAACTAACTATAAACCTTTTTCATGTATTTTAGTGATAAATTCGAAATATATTAAATATAGATAATCAACAAAACAATATCAACTCTATCAAAATATATAATCATGAAGTTTTCGTACTAATCCGAAAACTATCTTACGTCATTGTAATATAAATTACCTGTTAAACCGATTAAACGTTCCGCTCAAAAAGCCATCGAAGCCTGTTTTGCACAACAATAGTTACAAAAAATCTAATCCGACATATTTTCCCACATTCTAATCCCTTAAAATTGTAAACAGCAAGTCATTTATTTATTCTTTCGAAAAAAAAAATTGATTTGTAAACATACGTTGTTTCCGCTTGAGCCAACATTAATTTACGATTTTGCATATATTCATAACATATTGTGCAAATATTTAACTAGAGCATGATTAATTAGTTTCTGCACTATTTTGACACCAAAATGCATTGCCATTAGAAAAATTCTGTGTTCAACTTTAATCATGCCTAATGATAACCAACCACAAATATACAATTAGCAAGATTGCTGTATAATTCTCCAAGCTCTCAGTTAAAAGTAACATTGTTTTATACATTTGGAGTATGCAAAAACTGATTGGTTGAATATAAACTTGCTCCAGAGAGACTTTTGGATATTTAATGGAGTGTAATTATGCATTTAATGCATATTTTACTTGCAGTAAATGCATGATTTACATTTCATTCTGATTTTATATGTTTGTGTTTAAAGATAATGGATGCAGGAGTGCACTGTTGATTTTGGCATGGTAGATTGCATGTATTACTGCACTGACTTATGCTTGAATTTTAAATCATATTTTATTTCTGAAAAAATAATGTAAATTATTTTTTAAATTAATAAATTCATGATTTATGATTAAATTTTCTTATGCTAAATAGTGCAGCAAACTGTTTTAATTCACCTGAAATCATGTATATTAGAAATATAATTAGGAGAGTAAAGGTTGAGATTGCCCTTCACTCATCTTAAATGTTAATTAAAGAGCCACTTTGAGGTTATTTTTGATATTTTTAGTATGAGAAAAGGGTTGAAAGTTATTGACACCATAGCTGCAATTCAAGATAAAATTTCCATAATTTACAAGGAAATGATACATGATATTCATTAGTGAATACCAATAAAATAATGCATTTCTCCTAGCAAAATTCGATATGCAGCTATTAACTGAAGGTAACTTATACTAAAAAAAATGCAATTGGCCATTTTGAGTTATTCTATTCGTTAAGATAGATTTTCCACTTTAAAAGTCAAGTGAACTGAACTGGTTTATTACTAAATGTGAATCTACTCATCACAAACAATAATTAATCGTCTTCAAATGATTTTCAGACACGTTAAAATTTGTAAAAAACGATCGCGATAAGTGAATGTCAAAAGAAAAATGGATTATGGGAGCTGCTGCAATTTAAGACATCACGAAGTCTGCTGCCCCTGTAGCAGGAATTGCCCGCAATGCTTTCGTTGATTTTCAGCGACTGATTCAGAATTTAACCTAACATTCTTTCGAGCAGAGTTTCCATGCGTCACAAACTCAGAATTCTCAAAATCCATTTTTTTTTTTTTTACATTCACTATTTGCGATTTTTTTTTTTTTTTTTTTTTTTTACAAAATTTAACGTGTCAAAAAACCATTTGGTGACTATTAATTACTGTTTGTAATTTGTAAATTCACATTTAATAATGAACATATTCAGTTTACTTGCCCTTTAAATCTAAAAATTGCAATCACATCTTGCAAACTAAACTAATCAATTTTTTATCCCTTTTAAGATCCCAACCCAAACAGCATCCATTCAACCAAACATCCTCCCTACTTCCATCCACTCCCATCAACATCACAGCATCTTCATCAACAAACTACCTTTCATTATCCACCACCACTTCCTAAAACCCCAAAAATCCCACCCCTCAAGCAGCGCTAAGACACACCAAACTTAAAGCCGAAAAGCAAAGAGCAAGAGACAACTCCTGTGGGGAAAGAAAAAGCAAGACAAAAGAGGCCAACAAAAAGCTTTCAATTAGCAGTTACCTGCAAATAAAAAAAAAACCCAAAAAAGAAATGGAGGCAAGAGATGCACTTTTAATCTCAACCAGCTCCATATTTACACCTCCCACAGGGACCGGGCACCGGCAGCGCCTGCGTTGATAAATGAATTGACAAATGCAACTGACATATGCCAACATTCAAACGCTTGCACTCCCACTCCCACTCGCTCACGGATCGCCGAGCACACACCGTCGATCAAAACAAGAAATTATCTTTCCCCGATGCCCACTGTCCGGGCTGGGGCGGTAGACCGGTCGACGACGTCGCTTGACGAAGATGAATGTCCCATCACGCACACATTGAAAGAGTGAGAGAATATTAGCAAATGGAAGAGCTGTCAACACAATCATTAGACCCAAGTTGGCTCGCATCAGATTAATAAGATGTGTGCGCTTGACGGATATCTAACACAAGCTGATATGTGTGTGTGCTCAACATTATCTTATCCATTATCCGGTCTGTGTTGGAGCAGCAAGGAGGAGATGAGGAGAGGAGGAGAAGGAGAGAAAAAAAATGATAATCACGAGAGGGATGTGAGTCACTATCACTATCTGGTGGAATAGAAAAAGAAAAAAATACAAAGTGCATGTGGAAATGGTGTTCCGGTTACCATTTACATGCGAGGCACATTGGAGTAGCCAATAAGAAACGCCGGAATTGGATTTTTGGGAAACGTAATTAGAGACGGCGACCGGTAGCCGATAAGTTATGACTGAGTTTTTCACGTTGTTTCGTTGGCAGTTCCTGAATCTTATCGACGATTATAATCGACCGTGTTTTAATTTAGAAATTAAATAATTACAGTATTATCTTTTTACTAAAAAAAAGAATGCATGATAAGCCTATAAACTTGATTTCTAGCATTGTTTCTTATTGTCAAAGGATGGCAATGGCATGAACTGAATTTTCTCATGTTAAAAATTAAAGACCTCACTAAAGGTCAAATAAATCTAATTTAATTTATTATTAAAAATGAATCTACTTATAACCAATGTTAATTAATCATCATAAATTATCTGTGTTATCTGCACAATTTTGAGTAAAACATTCACAAAAAACCTTTTAAAACCGGTTGTTGACAGAAAAATGGCTCTGAGAAAAAGTGAAAATAGTGACACCAAGAAGTCATTAATAAGCACAATATGAAAAACGTAAAATCACAGCTGTAAATCGGATTTCGCCATATTGTATATTTACTCGTGTGTACCGACGTTATGCCAGGTTTTATCATCAACAGGAATTTAACCTGGAACTAGCAAGCGTCAGGTTTTCGTTCGTCATGCTCCCATAAGCCATTTCACCATCAACCCAAAAAAAAAAAAAAAAAATTGCAAATTTATTTTTGTGATTGTTTTCATATACGTAATTTACCAGGTTAAAAAAAAATAATCATTTTATAACAATTCAATAATGTTTGTGATAAGTGGACTTTGTTTCTTAATTAAAAAAACCAGGTCAGTTCACTTCACCTTTAATTTTTAACATTGGCAGTTAGAATAACATGTTATCTTGTATTTTCTTGTGCGAATCACTTTGAGTACTTTATCTTAGTCTTTTTGTAAATTTTATTATTCATAGTGTTATCATTTGTCAGAAATTCTCACAATTTTTTGATCAATTGGACTTTCCCTTTTGTCAATTTTTTGTGACCTCTGATGCATTGATGAAGGTCACGTGAACATACGAAAAAATGGAATGTGGTAAATGTGAGTTTGTTTCATCACTTGGAGCTTGAAAATCAATAATGGTAATATATGGTGATTTTTTTCCCCCTTATTCTTTAATCTACAATTTCATTGTGGGCAGAAAATATTTGGCGTGTTAGTGGAGTTTATGGCAAATTCCTCCCAGTAGGAGAAAAATAAAAATAAAAATATAAAGAAAGTCCACTACACATGAGCAGGTTTTAATTAGATTTGGGCTTCAAGAGTTGACCAGCATGAAAAAATTAATAATAAGTGGAAGAGGAAGAGGAAAAAGTTGATTTTTAAAGATTATTAGTAGTAAGCAATAGTTTGTGTGATGTTTTGAAATTCTCAATTAAAAATCCAAGTTTTGAAAGTAGTTGCAAGGTCTCTTGCTGTCAAGTTACTCACAGCCATAAGGGCAAGTGATAAGTTTTGGATTTGTATGAGCAGCCTTTGAGTAAATAAATATGGTGATATGTATACTGTAGATATTTTCAGGTTGAAAGAAGTAGGAGGCTTAATGGTAGTGAAGAACTAAGCACAAATACACAAACTTATCAGAGCGAGAGCGTCACTTATCACCGACTTACCTAATGTTATGACATCACTAATCTAAACCAAATGCCATCAACAAGGTGTATTAAATTTGCTAAGTTTTTTTTTATTTATTTTTTTTATTGTTGTTTTAGTATTATGTGACAGATCGCACACTCTAAATACAGTTACTTGATTCAACTATTATTTTAAACTTGTTTTTTTGGAATATCTTAGTTGTTTTAGAATATTTTACAGTTTCAATATCAAGTATCAGTTTCAAGTATCAATACTTTAAACCAAAATGTCAATCTTTGCAGTAAATTTTAATTGTTTTGTCAATTTACATAGCTTGAGAATAATAAACAAATAGCAAAGTAGGTATTTTTTAGCATAATTTATTACAAGCAATAACAGTCCGTAGCACTACTTCATTAGAATTAACATGTTTATTGTTTCATTTTAACCAACAATTTCGATGCAAATTCATGTTTATTTCTTTTTTTTTTTTTTTTTTTACTGTGTCCATTAAAAAGAGCCGTAAATTTCAATGTAGAGAAACAGTACTAAAGCCGGTCTTAAGCAGCCCTCAACAAGAATCTCTGTCCAGCTAATAATGTTCTAAAACTGCAATGGTCTTTTGGTTGAAGCAATTTTCTCAAGACTCCAATTAATGCTTTCATTGTTGTCAGTACTTGGAGCTATGCTAAAAGGCCAACTTAGCAAGCAGGAAGCTCAAATGGCTTCAGGGGAAATTATAAACCCTTGGCCTCGAGACTCTAACGAACACATGGCCTCCAAGAAATTTCATTTCACTTTTCATCCTTACTTTAAAATTAATTTCACTTAATTACAGCAAAAACACAAACAAAACATTGAGAAAAAACTTTTCTAATTCCTTAACCCCCATCTGGAGTCAATTTTCTTGTTTCCTTCCCTCTAAATCCAAAAGACTTACCCTCTAAGCCAAGTATAATCTTGAAATTCAACTCCAATGTATCCCAGAGGAAAAGTGGAGGAAGGAGAAAAAAAAAATTCTTTCGAATACAGCAGCCAAAGCACGTACTCTGGCTGCAACCGTTTACTAAATGAAAAAATCATCACCTGGACCAACAAGCAACTTCATTTCGATGATACTAATGTGACCGGAGTTTATCAAATGATCTTATAAAGTGAACGCTGTGCATGTGACCGGTCGTGACCGGTCTATCTAAAAAGAAATCTAATCGATCCATTTTGGATAGCTCGACTTTTCAATTTTGACATAAAATAAAGTTTTCAATCGGTCGTTGCAAGTCCATCTAAAGATTTTGACCGGTCACGATCAATACATTCTATAGCACCTAGTTATAATTGTTACCAAATATTACTATATAGTAATAGTAATTGCATAGATAATGACCAATCTATCTATAAATATTGACCGGTCGTAATCAGTCTAGTAAACATTATTCAGTACTTAACCAATCAATCTACAATTTTAACCAGACATGACTAGTAAATCTAAATTTTGACCGGTCACACTAAACGTGTTATCCAATCATCCAGACATAACAAGTCCTATTTAATTCATTGCACTTGATGAATAAATAGATAAACCGGTCATGATTAGTTTGTTTTAAAATTTTGACCGGTCACAAATTACGGATGAAACTATCGACCGGTCGAGACCAATCAATCTATAAATTAAAACCGATAACAATATAAAATCTACAACCAACTACAACTTTTTGACCGAACCCGACCGGTACATCTAAAAATTAAAAACAGCTATTAAAACACTCCAAATAATTGCACTTTTCTTTGGAGGTTCTTAGATCCCATTTGAAGCTTTAGAAATCCTTTTCTTTAAATTACTTATTCTGCTATTACTCTTACATACACATTTCCTCTTTTTGACCTTTCCTTTGCACGTCTAGCAGCCGATGCTACAAATTTACAATTACGCGCCGCAGCGCATGACCGAAGTTGTTTCTTTCCACATTCAACCTCGGCATTTCCACGATTAAAAGCACGAGAGTCGAAAATAAAGATGTATTACGTAATAGAGATCTAGCACCCAGGTGAGATGGGTAATAGATGGGCTTCCCTGCACATCATATATGTCCAAACAGCAGCCCACCAAGTAATTTATTCCACCTACCAACATATTATGTTGGGTGTGCCAGCGAAAAAGAAAAAAAAAATTTACCTGCACCATGCACCTGATGGAACCCGGTTGCAGTGAACTACTTCCTCCAACGCCCTCTGTAAAAGGAAAAAAAAAAATTCTATTTATAAATCTGTTTAATGAATTTTTTACATTTTTCTATTATTCATTCCTTTTTATTCCTTTCTTTTCTTTCTTAAAGAATTCATTATTGTCAGGGTTGATGAAAGGTTAGATGAGATGTCAGTTGATGAGATAACAAGAGAAGGAAAAAAAACAATGGCATTGAGGAAAGGGAAGTGCATTGTTGGGGAAGTCAATTTTGAAAAAAAGAAAAGAGTTGATTTTTTGATTGTTATCAGCAATAAATCACAACACTATTGCTGCAGAAAGGATTGATAATCAGGATGTGGGTTGTAATGGTTTTTGTAGAAACATAAGCCAAGCATTGTAATTTGTAACTTGCGCATTATTAAAGCTTTAATTTAACATGGAATTGTCAGAAATAGACATGTGTATTATAACTAACATATACTGTACATCTTCGAATAAAAACTGCAGCTTTTGTATCAAAGAAATACAGTGACTTAAGAATTCCATCTTAATTATAAGTTCAATAATGTTATAATATATGTTATAATATACGTTATAAGTCAATTTACTGCAAACTCTATTATTATTATTTACTGTAAGTGGGTTCGTTGTAACGGATTGTGACCGAAGTGTGTAAAATTGTTTGTTACATTTCAAGAGATAAAATTAGTCATTTTGACAGTTTATTAATCTACAGCAGGTGAGGTCACCAGGCTGTCTCTGCCATGCCCTGGTGATGTTATTACAGCACAAAGTAGTGTTTCAGATCAAAATTTACTTTGGTAATCAGTTTTGTCTGTTCCTTATCAGTCTGGTTTTTCTTTTAAGCTGCATTGTTATTTTTAACAAAAATGTATCTTTATTTGTAATTTCAAACTCATAAAGTATAAAATACCATCAAAACTGCAAGATAAAAAAAAAATTAAATTATTTTATAAGTATTATTTATACAAGTAGGTAGTAAATACATTTTTAAATATTTTATTTTTTTGTACCGGTATATTAACTAAAGTAATAAAAAAATTTATATTGTTAATTTTTCTTTAATTAGTTTCTAAATAAAATTCAAACCCAATGACTTTAGTCACATTATTGAATGTGTTATAATTAACAACAAAAAATTATTCTTAAACGTCTTTTTGATGATTTATTTTATCCTTTCTCAAGGCATTATTCACTCATTTCCAGTATCACATTGTTTCTCACTTTATGACATCACACTGCACCATCTATTCCCCATGGTGACAAATTAGATAAACCACAAATAAATGCAGTCTGGCTTTAAACAGATCAATAACTAACTTGCTGACTCATCTGAGAGGAAAATTTTAAATTCTTTTTCCAATTTTGCTGAAATGAAGGAAATGATGAAGAGGAATTGGAAAAAAGATAAGATATTTACCAATTAAACATTCCAAAATCCATTATTCATTAAGAAAAAAAATCAATCTGAGCAAACTTTTCACCTTCAATGCAAATAAGTACAGAGAGTTTAAAGGGAAAGTGTTTTTTATTTATTGTTTCAAGCAAATGTTGCTTGAGAAAACATGACCTGCAATCATGATTCTTTTTCAAGCGAACAACAGCGTAGCACGGAAATGAGAAATGGACATTCTCTTTGCCTGTTTCCTATCACAAGTGTCTTGGTATCATTTCAAACTTCTTCTTCTACCGAGAGGAAATTGAACTTGTTGTGTAATGCTTTAATACTTTAAATGCTTTAAAAGGCCAATTTTGTGTTTGGTGGTGGTGGTTGGTGGGAGTGGGAGTGGGCGTAAGAGAAAAAAAATCAATATTTTTGACAGTAAACAGGAAAAAAATTTGATCCTACTTGATCTGAGTTAGACCTTTGCAATTGATCTCTTTGTTGTTATTGTCAGCAATTTTCAATTATCTCGTATGTAATAATATAAATCCATTAACTCGTTAAAAGTTTCATACAATGACGTTTGTTGTAGCTGAGCAACTTAAAGTAGTGTAGAATGAGTCTTGTGAACTAATTGTAATTTATTTTTTCTATGATTGGGTATAGTAATTCCTTGTGAAATTTGAATTATCATATTGCGTAGTATTTTATAAGTGTGGTTTGTAAAATGTTTGTCATAATTTAAGCTTTGTTAATGTTATGTGACAGATAATGTATGACCAAAGATGTATTTACAAAACTAAAATAAAATAGTACTATTAGTAGCTTTTTCTGCAATTTTAAAATTTCTAAAAATCTAAAAACTTTGCTCTAATTTTTTTAAAAACTGCTTAAAATTTCTTGTAATTTCATAATTATTTCCCAAAAATCTGCAGTAAATATCCAAAAATAATCTAAAATTTGTACAACATTACCTAAAATCTCACAAAAAATCTGCCAAAACTTGAAAAAAATGTAAACAAAAAAAATGGCAAAAATGATTTCTTTAGAGAGCACTTTTGAACCTTAATTGGCTACAACAAAACTATTGGTTTTCATTGAAGTGAGATTTTCGTTTAAAACACATTCTAGAGTGTGCTGGCTGAAGAAAAAGTGAGAGTAGAAGAGTGGTGGGTAACAAATGGATTTTCTAATTTGATTACATTTTCATCAAAATAAATTTGAGGAAAAAAATAATATTCAAGAGTTGTCATTTGATCCAATTTGCTTCTAATTTTAATCAAAAATGAAATGTTAAAATGTTTGGCTTTTAATGTTTTTCAAATTTAAAGACTTTAATAAAACTTGAAGCATGCAAAATGCGAACATTCCCGTTTTCTCCCCACCTGGAGGAGAAAAAGCAAACAAAGGCAAAAAAAAAATTGCTTTAGACATCTTGCAAAGTTTAAACATCGTTATTCAATTTCCAAGCGAAAACAACTTCTTGACGTTTAAAATTGAATGCTGCTTGTTATGACAGTTTAAATCTCATTTTATTTTTGCTGTTTGGCTATTGCTGGCTTTGGTAAAACATGCACATGGCAACGTTTGTTTCCAGGGTTCTTGCTTTTGTGTTGTTTTTTGTTTGGTTTTAGATATTGAACTTCAGTGTGTCTTTTAATAGATTTTGCTGTTTATTCATTAATTTCACAAACCATGGCAGGTAACTGCAAAAGTTACAGTAAAGCCGTAGTGGCAATATTTTTTTCAAAGATTTGCAAATATTTTCATGATTTGCAATGATTATAAAAGATTTTCAATAAATTTGCAAATATTTTAAGAAATCTCACAAGATTCTCAAAGGTTTATATATGTTTAGGGTCTTTAACAAATGTTTGAGATAAATGGAGATTTTTTTTATACTAAAGATTTGGACTTTTCAAAGATTTGCAAAGAAATTTTAAGATTTGCAGAAATTTTGAGATTTTTTTTTTTATTCCAAAATTCCAAAATTTCGATTTTTACTAGTTTTTGGTTTTCGATTCGTTCTGGTTCGAAACTCTATTTACACCCTCTTAACACCCTTATTTCTATATATGAAGTAAGATATAACAAAAACAAAACCTAATCTATTGATCAAAGTACCCACAAAATACTGTAGTTATTCTTTAGTATTGCGACAGATTGCATATGACCATAGTAATCGTTGGCGACCTTAAACTTCATTTCTTCTACCCTCTCCCAATCCCCAAGCGTAAAGCGATTCTTGAAAGAAAAACTATGTCATCGGTTAAGATACAATTATCTTGTGATTGTGGAAGCGACCAGACATCGCAAGAGACCTATTTGCAAGTAACCACTTTGTTGCTAGGTTTTACATGGTCAATATAAACTGGATTTTATAAAACCAAAAAAATAATTTGATCAAATTTTTAAAATCCCTAATTTCTATTTTAAAATCATACTGCAATTCAATACTCATAAGCATTGAAAAACATATTAGTCAACTATGTTTGCTTTACAAATAAACAACAGGTATTTGATACAGTATGAATCCAGTCTTTCACAAAGAGTTGATAATGCAAAGCAGAGCTGTGAAAATTAAAAAAAAAAAAAAAGGTAATTTTAATCTTTGATTTTGATCTCGTTTGTGATTCTAAAAATTATAATTTCGTTCTCAGTTTTAATTTTTAATTAAAAAAAAAATTGAATTTTAACTTCTGGTTTTAATTTTTTTTAAATTTTAATTTAAATTTTAATGTTTTATTATTATTATTTATTATTATTTATTTTTTTTATTATTATTTTAGATTATTTTCTTTGCTTGATCTTTTTTTTTTAAATTTTTAAAGAATTTCAATTCTAATTTTGATTTGCATTTCACATCTAAATTTTTCAATTTTAATTCTGCCACAAGTCAAATCTCCACTCTATCTCAAGCATTTAATCACAAAAATTGAAAAAAAATTAAAAATTATAAAACTGTTCATTAATTGGCACTTGTGGAAATGTTGCAACCACCCAATTTCCAATTTCAATTCTACACCATTTTCCAATTCAAATTCCAATTCCAACTGAAATCAAATTTTAATCTTTTTTTTTTTTTTCAATTACAATTCTGACTACAACAAAAGTTTGATGTAATTTATATAATTAATTCAAATTTTAATCTGCTCCACATTCCTGGTTTTACTATAATTTTTCATGCAATTTTAGTTACAACTGTAATTTTTGTAAATTCTTGATTTAATTTAGCACATATCTAATATCTTTATCTTAATATTAACAAATTTTGAATTCACACTTTAACCATTCCCTAAATTACACCTTTAATTTAAAATAAAAATTCTAAAAATTTAGACATACCTGAAGCAAAACTAAATAAAACAACTCATCAGTGTCAAAAACATGCAACAACTTTATTCACGAGTGAATTGAAATCGCATATACACCACCCTGAAACCCAGTGACCTTCCGGCTCGCATTAAACTTCCTCCACATACATTATCTGCCGACACGTCACACGGCCCAACTAACCACCGACCTAGACTTACTCACCTTTTAATAAAATCTACCTATGCGGAACAACTGCAGCGAAAAAAAATGTTTAATTTTTCTCCCACCCCAAGACAGCTATACCTTCCTAATTTATTATACCTTTGTGAGCACATTCTAAATATAAAGTCCCACAGTACACTTGAGCTCATTTCTGCAACTAATCAAGCGACATGAGCTCCCTCTTCCCATCTCACCTTCAACAAAAACGAAAAAAGAGAGAAAAACAGCATCCACAAGAGAAACTAGTTAAAAAGTAAAAAAATCCACAAAGCGTGAAGCGCCAATCTCACGCTTTGTCTGTTTGGATTTTTAGCGACACCAAACCAAGTCAAAATACCAATTACACGAATCAAAGAACACATAAAACCAATTCTCCCGATCCGTTCCAAACAACAAATCGATAAGCCTATTTTTCACAAATCTCAACTCTTGGGGCGGATTTACTAAACTGTCGTTAAATAAACGAGACGATAAACTGTATTTCCCAAAAAAAAGTCCCTATTAACAACTGAATTTCCTCTTAAATTAATGCCACTTTGCACCAAAGCATCAAACTACCTGACGAGGTAAAGTTTTGTAACTTTACATTTTAACTACCTCTGCTGAAAGGCAGATTGATCATTTTATAGTGAAAATTACTTATAAAGAAACAACTGACATCAATCTTGTCCAAAAATAAGGCACATAATTCACTTTTGCACCTTTAATTTTTAGAGTGTGTCATTAGTTAGTGTAATCATTTCAAGTAGTTACGAGCATACTATATTGGGTGCATTAGTACACCCAACTCTTGAAATTTTTTTTATAGTGTTTTAATTCACATTAGTATGATCTGTGTTTAGTATTTTCTTATTTTTGTGTAACTTTAAGTGTTCTTAAAGTGTGACTAAAGAATAAAGATGAGTGAAATGCATTGGTCACGGCCTGATCTCTCCCTAAACTTCATCCGGGTAAAAAAAGGTTCGAGTGCCCTGTTTGAAAATAATCCCTGCTCTTACAAGCCACTGAAAAAAATTCTGCAAATGCCACCTGGTGACAATAACTAATCCTAATTAGCTACAGTACGGTACCTCGATAAGCATGCTACTTGTAGTTCAAAAACAAAAGCAAACCAATGTGAGTTTCCAATGTGATTTGTATAACCATATTGGTCGATTTTTGCAAATGTTATTTTGTAAATGTTTTTAATGTCTGAATTCTAGTGAAATCGAGTGATTTTAGTTGGCTTTTATGATAATTCCGTCATTTTGATGTTTTTAGCGTACCACTATAATTATTTGCATTTTATGCATTCTATTGTTTGTGGTTGTGTCTTTCATATTGTGATAGGTCACAGAATGATTAGAGTAAAAGACTGATCACTAGTCACATTAAAAAATCCGACTGTTTTTGTGTTGTGTCAAAAAACGTGACGTAACTTCCGTTTTAACACTATCAGTAGTCGATTTTTTAACACAACACACTTTTAACACAACATTCGCTATTTTTGAATGCAACTACAACCCAACTCCATAAAAGTTCGCCCACCTCGTTTTTTAGCAAGGGGTATCAACAAAAAAATGCAATAAACAAA
>JAQFZP010002174.1:0-14812 GCA_034695745.1 Geophilus truncorum | reverse complement strand
TTGCAGGCGGGATGAAGGCATCGACCAGTTCCCCGCAACAGCTGGGCGACACGTGTGATTACGCTGGGAAAATGGCACCGGAGCTGCAAAAAGAATTTGTTAGATTAAAAGGTAACAAACAAATTTATGATTATCCTGGGGAGTGTTTAGAATGACTAAATAGGTAAAAATAAGGAATAATAAAACGCACTTCGGCGGCACTGATTACATAACATTGTGCAATGTAAATTCTTCAATAAATCCCCGTATCCCTGCAATAATATTTAAAGAAAACATCTCGATAACTCGATACAAAATAATTTTCTTTCACTATTTTTTTCATCTTTTTTTTTTTTTTTTTTTACTTTTACGAGAACGATCATCAACGATGTAAATGGCAGAGTCTTGCGCATGCAGTGCGGCGAAGCCTTTTGTTTATAATCCAAGCGCGTGTCCCTCAGCGGTTGTTTTTAGATTATTGTCATTTAAGCTGAAGTGGATAAATAGTTTATCGAGGCGTAATTAATTCTCCGTAAATTTAACGCATCAGAGCTTTACGAGGCAACGAGCATTCTAATTTTGCCCGACTTAAAAGATGTAATTTCTCAATTAGTCCAACAATTATTTTGCTTTCGTCGTGCGGATTAAAATAAACCAACTTTTGCATCAGCCGGATTATCAGAGAAGCGAATTTCAAATGGAGACATGAGATTGGAATATTTATAGATATGTCAGCGCAGTCAAGGGTATTGAACTGTGTTCTTGAAATGAGATCTTGCTTGATTTAATAATGAGGTCGATTCTTGTCATTGAAATTGCCACGTAGATCAATAACGGAACCAACCAGTTCTGAAGGTCAGCTTTTATGATTAATCTGACATTTGTTTTGTTAAGTGAATTCCATATCTAAAGGCTTTTGTCTTTCGGAATTTTGTCTTATCAAAACTGGGATTCGATTATTTTCCGTTGAATTTTAATCACTTATCACCTGAGGTCGATAAGTGTCACTCGATACTAATTAATCACTGTATTTTTTATTAAATCAAAGCGAGTTTTTCGAATTTAATTATCAACAAACACGCCAATTAAAAATCCTTGGGTGTCACAAGGCCAAAACAGACTAAAGGACAAAACTGACTTTGACTATGCAATCAGAATTTCAATATTTTCAACTGTTTTCGAGTTAGAAGCGACTTTAATCGCTGACCCTAACCTTAAATATATTTGTTTATTTTATGCCCAGTAAAGAGAGTGCGTTAACTTAACGCACATGTACAATGCCTTGATATTAAAGTTGTGCTGAAACGTCGTAAAATAAATCTCGAGCTTGTATACGAGTGAGTTAGAGGAATCAGGTGAAAAGCGTTAATTTGTCATAATTTGGAGCTGGCAACGGTCTGTTAAATTAGTTTGTGGATTGTAGAAATGGAGAGAGAAGGGGAGTGAGCATCTCATTAGATTTTAATGGTTTTTGTTGTGCAGTATGACAGAAATGCATACAGCACAAATGACTTTATTTAATTGCTCAGCTTGTTGCTGATTTTGGTGCATGTTGACATTTTTGCGTCATGAGTTAAACGTCGTGATTCAGGCTAGAAATAGTGCGCATAAATATTTGATCCGCATAACGCAGGAAGAGGAAAATTGCGTTTGTTTATATATTGTTTGCAGGCGCGCATCAGCTTTAAGGTAAAAAGGAATTAAATTGAGAATATTAAATCCAGGAGCTTTTATCTAGCTGAAATGGCGGATTTAATTTTTACACAAAGTGGAAGACGGGGAAGAAAGCGAGGAGGAAAGAAGCCAGGTTACATTTCAAAAAACTTTTCTTTTAGACATGTATCTCCCTTAGTTAAAGTGTTGTAAAAAGCTTTCCAACATTTTTATACAGATCAAAGTTTTCTTGAGCAATGCATTCAGCATGTAAAGAATCTTCATTTTAGTCTGAAAAGAGGTTATTGGATGGAATTCAGCAGGCTAGCCTCAATGTTAAAAGCATATCGATCCACGCATCTGCATTGTATTGAATACCTGCTGTGGTCTTCTTGCTGACAATCTTCATCAATGAAGATATCCATTTAAAGGGGAGTAGCAAGAATCACAGACGATCGAGTTGCTGCCTCTCGCCAATCGCACTGCGCATGCTTCAAACTAGCAAAACTTAAGAGTGGAGGTTTGCAGCTGCCATGCGATTCCTCAGATTCGATTATGGATGCCGTCTTTTCAAAACTGAATATGACAGGCACTTTATCATCATCATGGAGGATTCCAAGCAGCCAGACACAAGATGGCAAAAAAGAAACGACTTTTGAAAAAAAATGTAAAATATACAAGTTTTCAACAAACTTGTGGATTGATAAGAAATTGGGTTTTTTCCCTCCATGTAAATAGATATATTTTTGGATTTGGACAATTCAGCGGTTGTTAATGATCAATTATGAAACACCTGTTATTGATGGATTATTCGATTTCTGTACGTAGCAATAAAGAAAGATGTTTGAATTGAAGGTTAAAAAATAATTAATTACAAGTGAAATTCACTTTAATTTTGTGTCATTATGAGTGTCGACTTTGAGTGTCCAAACTCTACTTTTCTTTCCCAAGGTAAACTGATAACAGTGATAAAAGTGAAAGTGAAAAAAAAAGTCAATTGTAAACAAGGCCATTAATATTTTATGATGTATTTTTACTTCGATTTGTAGTTTGGTTTCGAGTGTTTCTACCATGTAAACAAGGGCATTTTTGGTAACTTTAAATAAATTAGAACGTTACATTGCAAAGTAGGGTGATGATTTTTTTATTCAAATTTTAAATAAACATGACTTTTATTTCTCCAATTCCACTCATAAATATTAAATGCGCCCAAGAAATATGAAAAGTAGCTTTAAGCGCTTTGAGAAAGGTGGTTTAAATCACATTAGTATTGGATTTGAGTAGGATACCATTCATTTGTCAAACTACACGCCAGAATGATGGCCGAAATTGATTTAGCTAAAAGGGCAATGACAGAATGGAGCAGCTCAGTTAGAATATTACAACCATCCTTCTCTAGGGTCAAAAACCTATATCTAGTCAGTGTGAGCCAAAAACCTCGGAACATTTCATTCTACTAACTAAAACGAGATTAACTAGGTAGTGCAGTTAGTAGAAGATTTATTAACTATCCTTCTGCCTTCAGAGACAAAGACAGAACCTCTGCTCTGTGTATTTTTAATCTGATTCTTAAAGTGAATAAATTGAATAAAACATGCAAATGATGTAAAATGTTGTTCCAAATAAGTTACAGTATATTGAGGCTTGACTTAATGCCACGTGCCAAATGGTACTGTTGTTGCACAGTTGAAATAATTGATTAATCAATTAATTTCTACACTACCGGTACTGTATCAATTTCTATTATTTCCTGTGATAAGCATGCAAATATTGATTTTTCCACATTCTAGAATAGTCATGAAAAGATTTATTTTTTCTTCAATTCATGTTTAGAAATGAGAATCAAAATGGCTGTTTTATATTCCATGTGCATCTGCGGTATCTTTATCAATCATAGAGACAGTTATATATATATATAAAAAATTCTTACTGTCAAAGTTATAAATATATGAGAGTCGATTTAAATACTGTAGACATTTCCTAGAACGAGATTAATTCTCGAATTTCAGAAAGTCATGCTTATTAATTTAATGATCTGTTTTGAACAGTACGCGGATTTTATTAGCAACACATGCTACTGGAAATTGTAATTCATTTTGTCACTGATTGCTCTTTGATCAATGGTGTGCATGTCATACGATACGAGCTGGGTGTTGGTGTAATTGACCACAAATACAATGTCATCAATCTTTCAGCACTCTTTTTCTTTACAGCCTCGCTACACTTTTCTTTTTTTTAATTTCGCTTCACAACATTATTCATTATTCATTTGATTACATGTTTTTCATCTCGAGTTAATATTTCAAAAGCCACCATATTTTTTCTTTATTCGCAACAAATCGATGCGTGTTTCGGGTGTGGCTGCTTATTGCTAACACGAATCGCATTCTATTCTTATCTAAGCTCGGTCAAGTGGACTCGAAATTAATGAAGACTCGTATTGAAAAGCAAAAATCCTTTCACACCATTATCAGCATGTCGTGTCTGTTTTCTGTCTTTTGATGTTTTTCCTCACTGTACACAAACCCGTCTTTGTGCGCGACTCTGAAGCATTTTATCAAAGTCGAAGAGCGGAGGTGTTTGCAAGTGGAAGTTGCTTTGTGAAGAAGCGAAGTTGGGTTCCGTCTAAATTGAATTTGCATTATCCTCGTGGCAGATTGAGCATTTGTCAAGCCTTCGTTTTCTCTCCGGGTGGTTCTGATTGCGAGGTTCAAGTCGAGAAAAGGCAACGGTCCATCAACGTCGGCCCAATGCTCGCCCAAGATGCGGTATAACCAAGGGAATGAATGGCGGCAGGGAGGACTTGGGAACGAACGAGAGGAGAGGAGAAGAGAGGAATAGAGCGTCTTCTTCGATGGCATTCCTATCACTAATGGGCAACTGTCTGATTGCTATTGATTAGAACTAAGTCAAGGGGATTGAACACAGGATAATTAAGTTGCCTACATTCTTGGCACTAGGCGTGGGCGGCTGGGCGCTGCCATTTAACTTGCAGGAAAGATATTAATCTGCGACGAGTCAATCGCACTCGCGCACTTTCTTTCTTGCTAATGCGTGCTAATTATAGTCTAGGACGAGCGCTAATTAGCATTGTAAAATGTCGCGACTCGTTGCCGGTACTTTGCACGTCAATGCTACTGTTTCTAAAGAAGTCACTACAATTTTTTTTACTTTTTTTCTTTTGATTGATTGACTTTTGAAAGGGAAAAAACCCTTTACACGTTCCAAGATTTGATTTTTGCGCTATTGTCACAGGAGCAATACAGTATGAAAACGAGGCTTGCGCTGTTCTAATGGATTTTCATTGCGGCGCTACATCGGGGTTTTAGGGATCAAAAAAACATTACAAGAATTTTGAGAAATGTCTTTTAACGCGGCCCCTGAGCTTTGATGCTGAGCGGCTGTTGCCAAAAAAATAAAAAAGAGAAATAATCTCGTAGGAACGCAATTTTTAAAATGCTTTCTTAAAGAAAATGACGGCATCGAAGAAACGCTGTAACTGTTCTTAGTTATTACAGTTGAATTTAATGAGGATTGCGTTATTTTTTTAACAAAAAATAATAATAATAAATAGAAGATTGGAAGATGGATGAATTGGCCTTTTGGAAGCTGAGAGGAAAGTTTTGCAATTTGGTGATAAGAAGTTAGAAAGGTAGACTGCTTTTAGAGTAAAGGCATTGCTGGTTGGTGAAATAGGGGTCAGCGGCCTCTTTGCTTTTGTCTTCTATAAACTTAATGGAACTCTTGCGAGGTACACTGCGGGATGAGCGTTTGGGCTGAAGCATGAGGTGAACTCTTGCCAGTCGTGCGATCTTTTCCACTCAGTCGCAGACAAGACCAAGCAACATTGAGTATGAGCGTGCTATTCCTCCTTCCATAGCATCTATCAACATCTTTTGCCGCCCTCAACTTGGCAGGTCAGTGAGGAGGTGAAGAGCTTCGCGCGAACCAGTTACCGACTTGTCTCTTGAGGCTGAGTGAAAAGACCATCGACTAAACCATCTGTGGACAATAGAATGCATCGTCTGAGGATTTGTGGTGACTCAATTCTGTTTCATGAATCTTGATGGAGCTTCGTGTAAACTTCGTTGATTTGCACAAGAGAAATCGATAGGTGTGTGGCAGTGGGAGGGGAGGAAAGGGTGGTTATTTGATTGTTTTCATTCTCCTTGTTTGCAATCAACTTTACGAAGCCGGAATCAGCGTCTACAACTGCACAGCGCTTGTTGTTTCCATGCATAGCGAAGCAAAACCCCCGATTTTGCCCAAAAGTTTCATTAACGCCTTATTTCCTGGAATAAATTAAATTTTTGCTACTCAAATTCGTTCATTTCCTTGGCGAAATAAAACCGCGCACATTTTATCTTTTGTCAAGAAAATAACTTTGGGGTTTTTAATTTGCCAACTTGTGCGGTTTAGGTTTACTGCTAACTGTAAATGGCTTGGATTCAATGGATGACAGTTTTTGAACATTTTTTTAAAAATTGAATTAATCGAGAACATTTTTTTTTCTTTTTTATAATGAAAATTATGGCATATCCTGAGGAAAAGAACGCTCTTAACTCTCGGGTGTACAACAATGTATAAAATTCACAAAATGGTTGACATTTTTTGCTCTTAATATTTAAAGTAGAAAAGTATGGAAATTATTACCATTTTTAACATTTTTGCAGTCGTGAAAATCAAGATTTAAGATCAAAAAAGTAAAATTGTTAAGTTTTAAAATAAAATCAAGATTTTATTCGAATTTAAGAATAATGTAAAAATTTAAAATAAATTTGATGCATTGTGGCAATAAAATTACAAATTAATATAAATTCAGTTGTTGAGCAGGAAAGCTATCGGGCAGCTTTCAGATGCCTGTCCCCTCACTTCTCGGCCTATCACACGTAAATCTTGGTCAGAAGCACTTTAGCTAACCACAAATCAAAAACCCGATTCCGGCCAAAAGGCCATTAATGTCTTTAAGAAGACATCTACTTACCCTTATTGAAACCTAAATTTATTTGCTTTTAATTTTTATTACCAGGTACAACATACTTAGATCACGCAGGCGCCACCTTATACGCCGAAAGCCAACTAAGATCGGTTTTCGATGACCTGAGCAAGTCAGTTTATGGAAATCCTCACAGTCACAACGCGAGCAGTCAGATGACTTCGGAAGCCATTGATCAAGTTCGCTTTAGGTAGGAGATCATAAATTACCTCTCGGCCATATGTAACTGTCGTTTCTGCGAAAGAGCTTGAGTGACTCGATGATATAGTGGACCTTCCAATATATGGTCACATCCGCACTGTCCGCCCGAACACGAATCTCGCAGGACTGTGTAACGTCGGGTTGGACGCACTCCCATATCAGAGCTTCCCCTGATTTGATTTATTGTCGCTGGGAGTTTGGTTTACAACTTTAAACCCTGGTTATTTATCATTTATATCATCTTTTATTTAATTGCTTTTCCCTTTCCATTCTGTGGGCAACGTATTTGAATTTTGATTAAGCGCGAACATTGTTAGTTGCTGGTTTGCTTAATGCGAAAGCTATAAAAGGGAAATTTTCAGCTGTGAATATAAATCCATCGAGTTTACGAGTTTGAAATTTTCAATAATCTTTGCATTGCGTGTTACTATAATGGCGAATGTCTGCAATGAGTCGCTTGCCGTCTGACATTGACGAGTTATTTATGCAGCGCATCAGTCCGAAACTGCCTGCAGGTCAACTGATTACTTGGACCTTAATATCGCGACGAGAAATCAATAATTATTCTCTGTATGAATCTGTATGAATTTGCACGAGCGCCGTTTGCAAATTTTTCCAAAAACGAATTTTTCGAGTCTGCTCGTTAAAACCTCCGATTTCAAAGCTTTTAATTACTGCGTTCGTACGCATAAATATCTTTTCTACTGACGGAGCAGTATTTTTCTCTTATTTATTTATTTATTTGCTTTTTTTTTAATTAGTATTTTTTGGAATGATTGCATTAAAAGATTTGCACGTTTAATTCGTTTTTGCATACAAGATGGATGAATGTGAAGTTTTCGTGAAAGGGAATTGTTATTGCCGCTTTAGTTATAGGTTTTTAACTGAAAATCATACACATACACACCAATGGAAGTTTCATTACTCTTTCATGAGAATCGATTGACTTCATCTCTGCACGCACAAGTATAAGCAAAAATTGGTGAAATAGAAAAAAGGGGTCATGGGTAGCAAACTGGAATTAATGGAGCGAGACGAGATACTATCCTTGCAGGGATTGAGAGTTGGGGTAAAAGAATTTTTAACTTAATTTTTTTTTTTTTTTTTTTTTGTCGAGCGACGTGAAAGTTGAATTTTTGATAACCAATAATAAGGTTCAACTTGAAGTTTGCTTCGAAGGAGCTCGTCTAATATTATATTTAATGTACATAAATTATTCTGCCTGTGCTGTTAGCATTCCTTAATGGACTTATTTTTAATGTTAAAGGTCAGAGTTAAAGTTACTTGAAAATGTCTGCTGTTTGTGGAATTAGTTTTGCTGTTTGCGGCTTAAAATCTCGTTTAAGGGCATTAAAATTGGCAGATGCGACCTTAACAATTGGGATTTCAAATGCCAATGCATAGATATGAGTATTTTTTTACTGTAATTTTTAAAATTTTAGAAATAAAAAAAGATGTAAATTTTATTCTCGTTAAATATTTATGTTAAAATTGCTCGTGATAAGCATTGCTTAATTATTAAAGGGTTTTCGAGAATGTGAAATTTACAAATAAAAATATATAAAAACGATCAGGTTGACTTAAATTCGAGTAATTTGTCATTGTGAACTAATTAAAACTAGGTTTTTTGTTATGTGAGATTTGTTTAACTTGTTGAAAAGAAATCAGATGACGGCACGGAAAGAATGCAGGCACGAGATCATATTTTATTCAACAACTTTAATACAAAATTTTGGAAGAAAAGAAAAATTAAGTTAAATTAAATAAGAAAGAGAAAGCTGTGCAGTTTGTACGGTAATGCGCTTGGGGCCGCTTCACTTAACTCGAGTTTAATGTAGAAACAGAAATTAAAGTATTTTGGTTCAATTAATGGATTAGTCCTAATTACACAATAAATGCGCATTTAGAAAAAAAATTAAGGTTTATACCATGAGAAATGCTTTTTTTTTCTATTCTTATTTTTTAAATACATAAATAAAACAAGCAAAGGAAAATTTGCAACAACTGAACCATAGGCTTAGTTTTTATTTTTTAGTTTTGTTGTTTTATCTTATTTTACAAGCAGCCGCATTAGAGTCATTATGACTATTGACGTCACACAGCTGCACTAATCTTCAACGAAGTAAAATTAATTTTAAAGCTTGATTGAGCAAAATAATAACTAAGTTTCTAAATAAACACGTTTAATGGCACAGCGTATTGATTTGTTTAAATTGTGAAAAGGAACATTTCAATTTACTGTAGTTAAAAATAAAAATGAAATAAATTTCAATGACTGTGATTGTTTTAACAGAAAAAAAAAGAATGAAATGCTTTGCATGTTATTTTTAGAATGTAATTACGGCCAATTGGCCGAGTTATTCCGCATAATTGGCGAGTGGAATTTGGAATGTATTTGGCAAGATGATAAATAGACGTTTTGTAACAATTTCTGACCTGTTGAACTTCAGTTGGCAAAGTAGATATTGCCATGGTTACGAACTCGCAGCATCGGTATTGATGTTTGGTTTGGAAGGAGGCAAGTTGCAAGTTAAACGGAGCTAATAATGATTATGATAATTGAAGGTTATTTTTCAAACGGCGATAATTCTACACTGGTTTGCTCGCGATAATAAATGAATCGCTTTTCCCCTTACACGTATTAAACGTAATAATTGACTATAAGCAAATGTGTAATATATGTACGAGGCCGCAGCCGGTTCCGTAATTCCGAATCGGCTTTTATTGGAATTCATGTATTCACAGGAGGCAATTTGCCACTGCGGATTTATTACCTCCTGCGGATTTGATTTACATGTTTTGGACGAGTCCTGCGCTTACTCAAATTGCTCTAAGTTGTAAATGACCAAACAGTGAACTGAACTGAAACTGATTTAGTCTTTCAGTAACAGCATTTGTCACCTAGGAAACATGGAAATAAGCTGCTAACGTTATTCCAACGTTAGGGGTTTTGAATTTACTGATGTAATGTTGGCATTATGATATACACTTGGTCACTTCGTCTTTAAAAAAGAGTCACTCGACTTCGACCATTTTAAAACAAAATGTCTGCTCTTGTAGTTTTGTCCACGATTTATTTTCACTGACACTTTCACAAAGTGAAATCCCCGGAAGACCAACTCTGAGGACTCTTGTCCACTCAACTTTGTGGTACGTAAAAATGCTTTTCTCTTGCAATAAATGTTATCTCCGACTTTGGTCGTCATTCAATAATGTGGTTAGGCTTTCCTGCATGTAAACAAGCCTCATAAAAGCACGAACAAAAAAACGACGACAAACTTATTTCGGTACCGTAATAGAAACATTATTTACGATTTTTGCAGTGTTGTCAAGAGTCAATACTTTTGATTGGTTACTACTATAATGCAATACTACTATAACTTTTTCTGACTTTTTCATTCCTCTTGGGTTAAATTATAAATAACTCACAAGTCAGTTGTTGCAGCAAAGTTTGCCATTCCCAGTGCAGTTGTAAACGTATCGCAATTGTTGTTTGGACCAAAACAAAATCCAAATTTGGATTTACAACTGGGAAGGTTTTGATTCACAGTGATATACTTAAAATGAAAGCAAATTCTTTAAAGAGGATTAATTTCTTACCATGCAAAATACGTTTAATGATAATTGTTAAGATTTAAAAAATTGTAAACCCTAATTTACACGTGCAAATGTGAATTTCTTCACTCGCGAGTGAATTACGTCTGAATGATAAACTTGGTTTTCACGTGGGAAAAGTGTGGTCGATTGATTTAGTGCAGCATGCAAACCAAGTCTTTTTTCTTTTGGGAGATGGTGGGTGAGGGAAATAGGTAAACTTTGAGAGTGAACAACAGCATTAGAGTGTACCTCTAACAGAAAAACAACACGTAAATTTAATTTTTTTTAAATTTTTCTTGTTTTTATCCCCATCAGTTGTCAACTTTCCCATTTTCAAGTGAACGCGTGTAAGTGCACCATTCCTATCGTGATCCTGGTGATAGCGAAAACAAACGTGAATCAAATGCATCGAGGTCAGGTTTCCATTATTCTTACCGTGTTATTCTCATGTTTGAGCATAAGCGTGTATATCCTGCTTGTTATTTTTTCTTCCCCAGGTAACCAATTACCCTTTTTTTATTTTTTTCCCATTTCTGAGAATAAACTCCACGAGCCGAGTTGAAAATAATAAAAATTTTAAAATAGCGTTTACGTAGTACAAACAACTTCTGGGCTTGTTGCTTTTAATGCAATTTTTTTGATTCGATATTTTTTTTTTAGTGATAGACTTGCTGGAGAATCACAAACTTTTTATTTTAATTTGGCATTTTCTTTTAGACAGTAATTAGTTTGTTGATAAGTCTTTCCCCCGTGAAACAGTGGCATTTTTTTCCCTCCGGTTTTTTCACTTGACTAAGTTGATACATTAATGAATCTTCTTCTAAAAAATACACTAATTACGTCGTCGTCGTCTCGCTAAAAGTACGATGAACATCGCCTGATAACTGCAAGTTGATGGGTTTGCGTTGTAAGGCAAACTGATGTTTTCTTTTCTATACAAGTCGAGCCGATGAAAAAGTAAAATAGAAAAAAATAAGTGCACCTGCAACAGAAGGAAGAAAGAACGAAAGGAAGAAAGAAAGAATGAAAAGAAAAATTTCCTCAATTCGACTTAAAACCATTTTTCTTAAAGTTGAGTTTGTTTTTGTTTTGCTTGTAGAAACAAGACATTTCGATTGGTCGGTGAAAAATGAACACCATAACAGTGGAAAATTCCGCAACGATAGAAATGTGAAATTTGCATTCGGAATGAAACTAAAAATGGTTGCCCAGTTAATTATTATAAAACAATTCCAGTTGGTATCTCATCTTCCATCTTGCTGCTCATCCTCTCGTTTCCTTCCATGCAAGACGATGGCATGCCTCAGTGAATTATGATGATTTTTCCTCGAGCTAGCGTAGCTTATACGCTCGGCATTGGAACAGCTTTGCCCTCGTGGGACACCGTGTATTTTACTACTTTTATTACATAAACCGATGCTGGGAATAAGTCAGGTGGTGGTAGCGAGGGAAGTTCTGCATTTTAAAAGGAAATAAGCGAAAGAGAAATTGAAAAGAAAAGAGGATATGGAGAAAGTAAGTTAGTGCACATGAAGAAGGGAGTAACTGTAAACTGTTTTTTTCTTCTTCTTCTCCGTTTTTTTTTTTCTTTTTGGGCGGTTTTATGCTTGACTTAATGCTGGAACTTTATTTTCTTTTTATAAGCTTATGCATATTTGAAAGCTATTAAAGTTTTTTTTTATTTGTCTGTGTATTAAAATTCAACGAAAGAGGAGAAAAAAAAAAGAGAAATAAAACTAAGGAAAAATTGTAAATTGTAATTTCAGGGGTATTGTATTTGTCCTTTGGAGTATGTTGTAATTGAAAACATGAGCGTTCTTATCTTTTTTTTTTCTTTTTCTTGGATATAAATAGCACTCGTTATGAGCATAGAAAACTCTACCTTTAAACCTTATTGATCTTTGTACGGTTCCTCGACTTGAAGAATAACAGGAGAAAGCAGCGTCGTTTTTATTTCTGCGTCTCGTGTTCAAGCAAGCCTGTACACTGTTTATCTAAATATTTGTCATTTTAATCCCCATGGAATTTTTTTTTAATCAATAGAATAGGTAATGTTTCGATGTAAACACAATTACGTAAACATGACATATTTATAGACTGTTATTTTTACTCGTAGCCATAAAATAAAACAAACAAAAAACGCATTGACTAGTGAGTGAGTTGTAGTCGTAATGGTGAGTTGTGTGAGTACAGGTGGGTGATTATTATGAAAGGTTATTTTTTCGAGCAAAGTCTATTTTTTGCGTCGCTAAATCGGGAAATATCTAATGGAATGAGGCCCGGCGTGATGGATTGCCCGTCCATTTTTAGTTCTTGTCTTTGGACGAAAATGAATAAATCATCAGAGAGGCAAAACTTTTCCTCTTAAATGCTTGGAGGAGACCCAGGTGTGCGTTGCTGTGCAAAACAAAATGCCTCTTGGAAAATCATCAAGAGGAATGGAAGATTTACTTCCTAAGTCAACAGGCACACAATTAAAAACAATCTTCTTTGCTGCTTGAAAAATGTGAAAATAATGAATGGCTCTTGGCTTCCAGTTTTGTTCCTAAATATCCCCTAAAAGTAAACAGGGTTTTATGGTCTAATGGATTTTGCAGACAAAACAAGTGTTTGTCTTTCTTATTCAATATCTTTTTCTTCTTTTTTAGTTTTCATGAAACAAAAGTTTATTCTTCACTTCGACCTTTTTTTTTTTTTTCCAAAAGTATTTTTTTTAAAGGTGTGTTTTTATGGTGCCATAGCTAAGTTCGGTGATGATGGAGGAAAGGGAGGGGTTGAAAAAAAGAATTAAAAATTCCAAAGAGAATTTCTGCCAGTTATCTGAAGAATTCGCAAGACGAGATTTTCTTATCACTCTTTATCCTCGGCGGAACAGAGAAAACAGGAGTTTTTTCCAGAATGTATGGAGAAGAGAAACGTTATCACTGAAGCAAAACCTGCGTTTTCCAAGTTTGATGTGGAATGAAGAGGACTAGCAGTATGAAAAAAAAGGAAAGTAAAAGGGATGTAAGAGAGAAATTTGGTTTTCCCAGGGTATTGTCCGTTTGTGGCTGGTATTTCTCATTTGCCTGAACGGAAACTCTATAGGAGTGAAAATGAAATTTTCTCATTTCATTCCATCGCGGTTGTGCAATTGGAAAAAAGACTTGAAAGGGTAATTTTGCACTGAGGATTGGCTCTTTTATCAAAGTGAATGTGAGAAATCTGTTGAGTATCCTGCCGGTGGCGTGGCTGAAATTCATTTTTCATGTCAACGCCCTCTGCTGGAAAGAATTTTTTCCCGTTCTCTCAGTCTTTCTCTCTCTACTACTCTTTACTTTACTATAAATCCTAAACGTCACATTCAATTGACCTTTTGTCAGAAAGGTTTAAATAGTTAAAATGACAAAGTTAAGCATTGACATCATCAGAAGCGAATTCTCATTAAATATTAAACTAATTACCCGCTCTGCGTGAATACATTAATTATGTGTATACAACGAGGTAGCTGTTTAATTATGGGTTATTGCATTAACCGATATGCGCATGACTACAAGTAAAGGTGCTGGATGGGCACTGTTTGGTGATCGATACTGTATTAGTCGACGCACCAAATCACTGTTGACATGAAATTCGAAACGATTGTGTTTATAGCATAAAGCATAGATTTACGACGAAATGGAGTAATTCAACTGATGTATCCTCATGATCGTACATCAGGCTTACAGTCGGGCCTCACTAGGCCTCGCTCCTAGGAGCAGTAAAGGAAACGTCCAAAGGGTTTGAGTACTGCTGCAGAACTGATGCATAATTTATTCACCTCGTAATCATCATCTTTGTTGCCTAGCAACCGTGCTCTCAACAATTAGATCATGTTCCCATTCTTACGTAATCAATCAACAATTCATAAACACTTCAATACCTCACCAATTGTTAAGAGCACGTTGATTTACATAACGCATAAATTTCAAAAACCTTAAAATTAACAACTAATTTATATTGTAAAATATCCAAAGAAATCTTAAATTTTAACACTCAAAATAATAAATCATTTTTTTCATTTTAAAAGAGTCAAAAAGTCCTTGAAACATCCACTTATTCGTGAATCTTCTTCACCTTATTTTTACTAAGAATCTGGTCTTTTTTCGAGGGTCTTTTCGCTTGTCCGGCTTTGTATGCCGCTTTCAATCGCCTGGCTTTCTCCAACTTGTCTTCAGGTGGCAACGGTGCACTTGCCAACACTGGACCGATATCCTCATCACTCGACAGTGGAGGAAATAACTCTCGGGCAACGGCTTCAGCTGATGACAGTGACGAGCCAGACGCTGCAGACCCAAGTGAGTCTTCTGACCGACGAGGACTCGCCTCCTGGCCACCACTCGCTTGGGGCATCTCCACGACACCGGA